>DVQH01001681.1:0-11918 GCA_018231625.1 Papilio phestus | reverse complement strand
CTACAAACTCTAAAAAACATCCATCCATCTAAACTTTCGCATTTATAATATTAGTCAGATTATTAGATAAATTACATTCTCAATTATGAAACTGAAATATCGCTTTCTCATAAAATGACATTACACGGTACGAGTAAATCATTTTTTCTCCGTCCTTATTGTACTCATTGTAGGATCGGCGCACCAGGATTTTTGTCCTCTTCCGTCAAATGTCTTCACTCCCTTCTCGATCAGTTCACCTTTCACGTAACCTATCTCTTTCTAGTCTTACACCTAACAATGGGGTCCTTATAACTAAAATTCTAGAATTGTCATGAAAAATGTTTATAGAATTTTTTTTTTATGAAAACACAAGGTTACAGTTAGTATCTCATTTAATGAGAAACTTTCCTTCTTGAAGTCTGTTATTCATACTAATGTTATAAATGCGAAAGTTTAGATTTTTTTATTTAATAATAGATTTAGGCTACTTACTTTTTTTATTCCATGCGGATAGAGTCGCGGACGAAAGCTAATTAGTCATAACAACAACCAGCGGTATTGTCCGTTACTGTTTTGACGCTAAAATGACTTTTGAGGTTAGGGCAACGATATAGGTTACGCTATTGTATTGAAGGGCAAAAACAAAATCCACATGCCGTTGATAAGCAGTTACAGAATCGATTGTTTGATTTCTCATAATCATGAAATGTGATAACTTCGATTTCAATGAACATAGTTATTTGCATTTCAGGATTAATACTTTTTATAAGAAAAATCGCATGTTAAAAATTAATACCGCGTGTTTAGCGATACTAGGAATTTCTGTAACAAGAGTTGTTAAAAAAAGTGTCATCTTATTTTTTAAATGTTGCTAGTTTCACATACGTCTGTAAAATCTTCACAAATTGACAAAGGATGCACTTTGTTTACAAGTTTAAGCCCATAAATAATAATCCCTGTTGCCCGCGACTTCGCTCGCGTGAAATTAAAAAATAAAAAGTATAGCTTATGTTACTCAAAGATAAAGTAGCTTTTCAATAGTGAAAGATTTTTGAATTCCGCCCAGTAATTTTAGAGTTATTTCAATACATACTAAAATATAAAAAATATAAAACTTTCATACGAGTATTAGGGCATATCCCACCACTGGCTGATAGAGGCTCAGATAGCTTAAAAATTACGTCACTGTCAGAGAAGTGAACAAAATCCGATATTTCCATCACATATTTTACACGTTCGATTTATCAGACAATAATTTAATATTTTCTAAATTATCTTCCAAGCTGAAATCTACGGGTCGAAGTCATGTTCAACTTTATTTGTTTTGATTTAAACAATTTTAATTTCAATTCTAAAACTGTACTTTCTTATGCATTTTACGTTTTCCATCTATAAAAAGAATTAACGTTACAGATGTATTTGACGCAATACAAGATACATATAAATGTTGAAAATGTTCCAGTATGTTTGTACAAGTTTGTTCTCGCCGCGTATCTTGGCACGGTGTGCCGGCATTAATTCTCGCAGAGTAACATAACCTTCAGTGTTCAGATCTCGATGAAACAGCGAGCTTATACCGAGAGCTTTTTGTTCTCTAAATTGTTTTTTCTAGTGATTGTGTTCGCTTTGGTTGAATTTGAATTCCAACGGAGTTATTTAGAGGTATGTTGGTGTTAAAGAAAAATTATAAATGATTAATTATTAATTAAAAAAAATAAATGCGAAGTTTAGGTGGATGGATATTTGTTAGAGTTTGTAGCCTAAACTGCTGAACGGATTTCGATAAAACTTGGCATAAGCGTAGAGGATAGTCTGGAAGACACATAGACTACTAACTTTTGTGTTGTGAACTCCACGCGGACGTAGTCGCGGGCGAGAACTAGTTGTTTATAAACAACTTTGGTCTGTTACAAGTTTGTTGCCGATCGACAATTTATTAAGTACGTGTGGGAACTTCAGGGTTATAAAAAATTATGAGACTATCGACACAGCTCCTAGCTGTCCCGTTTTCTGGTGTTTCAGTACACATTCTTAATAACATTATAAACACCAGTTACAGTTTTTCGTATATTCCTTTACTTGTAGTCCCCGTAACAACATTAAAAACCGATCTCATGTGACTTTGCAGAATATAATTGGATCGTCGTGATTATTGAAAAGAAAACTTTTAAATACGTTATAATAAAACAAACGTTTTTGTACGACCGTAACGTCCTCGCTTGCTCAATTTGGCGTCTTTCACCTTGCCCTCAAAGTCTGTGTTCAAATTAGATTTTTTTATGAGTACAAAAACATTTACAACGATCCGGAATAATTGCTATAATAAAATTCAACTTATAAACTAAATTATGTGTCAAATAGATACAACTACAAAACTCTCAGTTAAAGTTTAAAGATAGTTTAAAAAAATAGATCAGAGAATTCCTATAGCCTAATAGTGATGTTATATCTTTGAAAGTAACCGTTCATCGTTAAAAAGCATATTAAAACATAATAGAGTAGAACCTCGGTAACTTAAAAACCTTCTAAATTTTTATGTGTTTCCCTTGGACTTTAACTTATCGAGGTTCCACTCTATATAGGTACACTTCTAGTCATCATCTTCCTCCTTATCCTACTCCCGTTACGGTCGGCGTAAAAGGTTTTTGTCCTCCACATAACTCTATCATCCGTCATCTCAGTCAATCCCTTCTTGATCATATCACCTTCTACGCTATCCATCCATCTCTTTCTAGGTCTACCTCTACCGGTTTACCACAATCATAACTAACGATCTCCTTGTAACATGCGATTCATCCCTCGTAGTACATTAGCTAAGTTCATGGCCTTGTCTAGCGTCATTTGGCAATCACATATTAGACATGTTTGTTGGCAAAAAAGACAAGTCAACTCTTTAACAATTCAACTTTCAGTATGTGTTTTAAGCAAATATTCTGAGCTATCTGAGTTTGTGTATAATCTTCCAATTCTAATTCCCCTTTATACGAAGACAGCAGAAGTTATTGTCTTTTAAATCTCCCTTTTTCTCGCAATCGATCTATAAATCGATCGATAAATCCTTCAATAGAACATTCAAAGTTTTTCTTTTATAACTAAAATTAGTGTTCTGATTAACTCATTATGGGGTCGGAATTAATCGATCAAAAACTTTTCGATAGAGTATTGGTTATAGGCACTTGATCTCTTTAAATAGATAGGTCATTTCTTGGGAATGACTGCTTGTACTTCTCTCCATTTTAAAAGCACCTTTTGAAGTTACTGCAAGTAATTTAACTATATATTTTGTTTATTACCATTAATGCCACAAGGGCTAAAATCAAATAATCTGAAGGAACCCGTCTTTCGTACAGCCTGTCTATTCATTGAGGTTAGTGTAAGAACGTCACCTTGCAAGGATTGGTCATGATTTCTGAACGTCAATATCAAAAATGTCGCAACAAAATTGACAGTAAAATAAAAAACAAATACTTATATAACATAACTAATGTACAGTTAAATAAATGGATTTGGAAAATAATTGCTACCCTTGCAACCAACCCGTACAAGAAAAAAAACCTCCCTGTCCTCTCCAGTGTCAGTCGCCGAAATGTGCGGCCTTCAAATCCAAGGTAGATTTCGATTTTAAAGTTCCCAACTTTGAAGATAGTTAGCATTTACTATTGGGACGGTTATATTGTACAGTCGATATAACTAGGACATAGTTATCCAATCCATGCCTTTATCATTTCGAGATTTTAACAATATCACAGGAGTCACTGCATATAACTAGTAATTTTATTGAAACTGCTGGTGTAATCTTGTTCTTTGATTATAGTATCTAGAACCGGATTTTTCTATACTACATTCAATACATCAAACATTTTTTAACTTCCAGTCGCCAATAGATACAACCAAGACGCCCATAGTGTGGGTGTTAGGAGGTCCAGGGTCTGGCAAGGGCACGCAATGCGAGAGGATCATCGCCAAGTACGGTTTCACGCACCTTTCAACCGGCGACTTGCTGCGCGCGGAAGTGAAGAGTGGCTCGGAGCGCGCCAAATGTCTCACATCTGTTATGGAGCGGGGTAATTGACAAATAACTACAGTACTAAAAATTAAAGGAGCTACTTAGTGATGATTTAAAAGAGGAAACTACAAGGACTGCTTAAATAACGCAGTTACTCTTAATCTACAAGCGTCTCGCTCACATTGGTTGACTCCAAATTAAGTGAGAGTGAAATGTCAGTAGGTTTATTTGTTCCGACGCGTGGTTGCAGGTGAGCTAGTCCCCAACGATACGGTACTGGAGCTGCTGCGGGAGGCGATGATCGCACGCGCTGCCGATTCCAAGGGTTTCCTTATCGACGGCTACCCTAGAGAGAAATCACAGGGTATTGCTTTCGAGAAATCAATCGCTCCTGTTACTGTGAGTTTTACCAACTTTAACTATCGCTCGTATACAGTTGTAATTAGTTTACGATTATGCATTTCGACTAATCAATCTATACAGATTAACCATTATTGACCGACTTCCCAAAAGAAGGAGGTACTCAATTCGTCTATTTGTTTTTCTTTATCTGGCGGTCAAACAAATTAGCGGAAATTGTCATTAAAAACTGGTGAACTTCTTAACTATACTTAGAGCTTTGAATAAACTATCGCAAAACTGTTTATTCGCGCTTTGATTCCTATAAGCTTATATGAAGGTACTTTTTTAGTTATGCAACTAAACAGTTGAATGGCGATACAATCGACAATCGTACAATAGCGAGTTCAGTCAAACGTGTGCCGCTAAGGCGGAACTAAGGTTCTGGCTTTTTTTTTTAATAAACAATCAAATTTCGGTATATCATTTTCATAACTCGATCTTTACAACTCGATAGTTTTCATCACAGGCGTCGCCAACCGATCTAGCATGCAGTTATTGACATGGTCTTTCAACGTAAATTTTATTGACATTTTCATGCAGGCCCTTGATTTATAACAATTGTATCAGGTAATCCTATACTTCGAGGCTTCATGTGAGACGTTGACGAAGCGTCTGTTGGGCCGCGCTGCAAGCTCTGGTCGTGCTGATGACAACGAGAACACAATAAAACTGCGTCTCAAGACCTTCCTTGATAACAATGACCTCGTGCTCGCGCAATACCCTGAGAAACTAAGGAGGGTATGTATGCACTAATTGAGTTACAATTTTTTTTTATATTAGGTGTCAAACGAGCACGCGGCTACCTGAATCCACCGAAATGGAAAACGACCGCTGCCCATAAAAATCCGCAATTGTAGATGCGTTGCCTACCCTTCCTTGACGGAGGAGGCATATAAAGAGGATATTTCCCCTTCCTATGCGTCTACTCCACCGTTAAATCCACTTTTCCTTTCCACCCTTTCCTCTTAAGAAAAGTGTGGAAAGGGAAAGGGACTAAAATTAGGTCTCCGGCACAATCAATGAATCTTGACTAATTGTCAAGATCACTGACGAAGTAACGAATGGAATTTAAAATTTGTATCCGCGAAAAACGACATGTTTTGTCGATCGAAGATAACGACAGCGGAATCTGAATGCAAGTAAATATTGTTCATAATGATTTTAGACGTTTAAAAATATTGCCAATGTTTTCTTGTACAAATTACATTTGGTTTTAATTTCATAGTGATATTTGTCATACTTATTTCTTGCAGTTAAATAACATTCCGAAACTTAGGTTTCAAGCGTGACAAAAAATAATTCGTCCTACATTCGCTGAATTGACCTTCCGTGTCTTGCAACGAAATTAAACGAGTATGCTTTTAGTTGAAATCGATTATTCTAATGAACATATTGTATCCGCATTGCAGCTACCAACAATATCGATTGTTTTAGTCATTATTGTTTATTAAGCTTCTTACATCGCGTCCATTTTTGTCTTTCTCGATTTTTTGTACTCGGTATTTGAATTGGCACGACGGGAACAAGAGTACCCTTATGGTCGACGAGCCAACTTAAGAGCCAGGTTGTTGTATTGATACTCATTATTGATCCCCTTACGAGAACAAATGTGTGTGTAAATTGTTGCTAAACGCTACAGACTGACAATTTTAACTGTAGAAAACAATTATTGAAACTGCATAAGTCGACAAGACTGAACAGTTCAATTGACAGAATATTGCCTAATCGCTCAGTTTTAAACTGTTCAATTAAGTCTCAACTGAGTTGTTCCTAACGTAAATTATTGATTTCGCTTGTTCCAGATAAACGCAGAAGCGACAGTCGATAACATCTTCAGCGAGGTGCAGAAGGTCCTGGACCCCATCGTGGCCACTAAATGAGCTCCCACGATTCACAGCACAATATTGTACATAAAACTACTATAACTGATCATTAAATTATTTCTTTATTCTGTTATGTTTGATTATTTAACGACACTTTTATCTTGTCTCACTTATGGCCGGTTTCCCAGCTATATTTAACCAGAGTTTTTAAAAAAACAAATTTATGAATTGCGTTCCCGAACTACGTAACTAGAGTTTTAGTCCGTTGAAACATGTCGACTTAACATTATGAAATCTAGGTAATGTAAAGTGAAAACTTCAGAAACCCAAGTTTTGAAAATATTAGCATTATAGTAACTTGATATCTCAATTAGTGCGGAATTAAAAACATTATATTATACGTCCATCCATACATCTAAACTGTCGAAGTTTTTTGGTCGTTGCAGTTTTCATTCATCGAATTTGTATGTAGCAATCTGTAAATTTTATTTGTGGTAAAACATAGTAAATAATTAAGTAATTTTATTCAATGTTAAAAGCTTACAATTCTTAGAGGTTTGCTTAAATTCTATGCTTTGCTTTTCTCTAATATACCAAACATTATGTCTTACTAGTTATAAAGAAATTTAAAACTTAAAAAGGCCGACTCCACTTCGATTGTATGCCATCAAGTCTCAGAGCCTAGAACAGTGAAAATCACCCTTGACAGATTAATGAAGGTCCTCTTGCTGCTTCTCCCTCTGGCGCACGGCGACCGCCGTTTCCACGAGGAGATACAGGCATTTAAACTTGTCCCTCTCAAGCTCCGAATTTGCCGGCACCACCTGCACCTGCAGTAATGGTTCCAATTTAATTTATTGCGATTTAAAACTTACAAACACAATTTGTTTATGGCAACACTAAGTTTAACCTGTCATATAATCTATGGAACCATTCAAACTGTCAGGTGACGCCGGCATTAAAATACGAAAAGAAAACGAATCGTTTAGAAAACAAAATTTATTCTGTAATAGACAACTGAATAAGATCTTCTAAGATAAAATTACGGTAATATTACTTCTCTTAACAGAAACTAAAGGTTAGTTCAAACTGATATAATGTTTAATTTAATACCGACCTCGCCAACAGATTTTAATTACAATTTAAATGTTATAAGGGCATCTATTTATTAGTGTTTACGAAGAAACCATAGGGTAAAAATATTGTACCTTAACATTCACTAAACGGCTTTGTAAATATTCCTTAAAGCCTATTGAATTTAAACGCATTTAAAAAGTGCCCACAACTGACTTTAAAACGATAATCAAAAGAGTGAGTATTTTGGTAGATTTTATTTTTAACAATTCTTCTTATAGTAAGATTCAGAAATTTTTGTGCTACTATTTTTGAAGCTTAATTACAAATCCTTAATTTAACTATCTTTAGTAGTCTAGTTGGAGTTTATTTTGAATATCGTCTACTGTCTATAGACAGAATGGATGAAGTTTAGTTAAGCAGTTGGGATACAATATTCATGTATCAGTCCTGTTGTTGTGGCACCACATGTCGGTGGTGGCCACCTCCAGCTCCATGGCGACGGGCGGCGGCGGACTCACCTGTGCCCCCAACAAATAAGCTACAAATATTTGCACCAAACCATTTAAACAAGACATCACCAGACTTTTAGAGTGTTCGATCATTACAGACGTTGATAAAATCTCAAACTACCCATCACAAGTCCATCACATCATTGGAAGTTAGTTGCTAGCTGATCCCCGACGATATCTGTGTAATATTGGTTGCCTTCACCTGTGTGTGCAGCGGCTGATGCAGACGCGGCAGCTGCGTCGCCCAGCCGTCACCATCATTCTCCACCTCACCCTCCACCAGCTGAGACGAGCTCATCGTCACCACTCCACCAGATCTACGACAAATAAAATAAATAAATCAGTTATTTTCAAAATCTGCTCTTGGAAAATACACAAAAGTATTTGAAGACTGGCACCAAAACCAGTCTTTTTATTGATTAGAAAAGTAAGAATCCTCAAATTGGATAATTATAACTACTATAGTTGCATACATTCTAGGTTAACACATTACCCTCTGATAGCAGGATGCAGGTCCCTGTCGTCAGGTCCATAGCGGATGACGGATTGCCAGACGGAGGGGTCATACTTGACCTCCTCCTCGCTCACGGCGCTCGAGTATCCCTCCTCTGCGTCGCCCAATGCGTCACTACGGTACACCAGCAGCCCGTCGCCGTAATCGTGCCCGCGACTGTTGTCCACCACGTTCTATGACATTTGAAATTAACAATATATTTTACCAAAAATGCTCTGCTTTGAAATTTAAGGCTATAATAGCCTGCATAATGTCCTTACCTCGACTTCGACTCCGCCCCAGCCAGCGACGGTGATGTTCGCGGGCGCGAGACCGAGTCCGGAGCCCGAGGCAGGCAGACCAAGCGCGCCTAGGGCTCCCAAAGCGGCGCCAGGCGGCTGCTTGCGCCCTCGCCGCGAGATCGTATAGTGCACGGGGTCGTGACCTTCGCGCCGGATCATTTCAGGCAGGATGCGTCGCCTCGCATTTATGAACCAATTGCAAACCTAATAGAAGACAGGAAACGCTTAATACATAAGTCCCAATTACTATTAGAAAAATATGTGTGGATCAGATGATTGAATAAACCTGAAGAACGGTTAGATTAGCCTCCTGGCTAAGGGCCAGTTTCTCCGCGTCGCTGGGGTAAGCATTGTAGCGATGGTCATAGAGCCAACGCTTGAGGATCTTGACAGAGTGCTTGGGCAAGTTGCCGCGCCGCTTCCGCACTGAACCCACTACCACGGCTTGCGGCGGCGGCAGGCGCGCCTGCAGCAGGGGCGGCCGCAGCCCCGCCTCCGCCTCCCACTCCGTGCCGCTCTCGTTCTCGTCAGTCGATGATGTTGACGGAAAGCGATCGCGCGCTATAACAAACGGCTTGATAAACGAATTTATACTTTGGTACAGCAGAAAGTCATATTTACGCCGGTTTTTCAACATTTAATCACATTGAATATTCTTGAATCAGGTTGAATATATTTATCTTATAGGTTGAATATATCTATCCTATAGATATTTCGGTAGGCTAGAGTCTTTTGTTGTCCTACATTCACTTAAAATACCTCCAGACAGAGTTGCTGGAACCATAGCCCTTTCTACTACTTACTTCGTTGAAGGTAATGTTATAAAAGTTTTTAATTCATTTTAGTACCTTACATAAGAAACAAATCAAAACGTACATTTGAACATATCGACAGGGATTCGTTTCAATAAACAGTATTAATTTCTTAATGAACGTTCATGCGCAATAGATTTAAAAAATAAGTATTGCGCGAAATGTTGAATGTTGTTTATGTAATACGAGTCATGTAAATTCCTGTTATAGTACAGCAGCAGATAGATTAAGGCAAATACTAACGCAATTTGATCTTCATAACTTTGATGACGGACTTGCGTAGGTTGCTGATGTTATCCAGCCTTGCCAGTTAGATTCCCGCGCCGTGTTGACACAATCCGCTCTTAGACAGGAGGAATTTATTCTGTCGTTCTTAGACAGAAGAAATGTCTGAAATCGTCAGTGTCGTCAGACATGCGATCCTGGGCCGTCCGAGCAACAATGAACGATTATTTTTGTTTTATAAAACGATGCGCTTTTGTGACAATCGACGACATGCACTGTCAATTGTCACGGTGAAGCCGATTTTGAAATTTTGAAAAATATAAAACTTTTGTAGCCGGACAGTTGTGCATTGCCAGTATTTGTATTGCATGGAAACAAAGAGGTTACATATTTGTTGTAATTAACAACAAATAATTTAAAATGTTTTTTGATAAGGTTTTTTTTGGATGTTTATTATCCAAATATAATATTTTAATACCTAACCTCCTGGGTTCGATTCCTACTCGAGGATAATTTTTGTATTGTACATATTTTGCATATAGGAAATATGGAAGCGAATCGAAGCGATGCATGCACAAGATTTGACCTTTAGCCGTTAGTTATTCGCCAAACATTGCACGCGGTATTCTCATATAAAATCAATATTCTCGTAAAAAACAAGTACTTCATTTTGACGTTTAAAAAGAAAAATAGATTGTTAAATACTGGCTAGTTTAATAAGACCACCATAAAACAAAAGCTATTTATAATATGCGTATACAATATTCAAAATCACAAGTCCTAGGTGACTAGGGCGTCAATGGGCCGCTTCCTTATCTTCGTGCACGGTGACTGGGACCGGTGCGTGGGGTGCGTGGGGCACATGAGGCGCATGCGGCGCGTGGGGTGCGTGGAGCGGCTGGTAATGTACTGCGGGCGCGGAGAGGGCGCAGGGCGGGCTCTCCTCCGACCTGTTGTGACTCTGCTCTATCGTGTCTGAGAGGATCTCCTTGAGGGTCGACGCGAGAGCTTTCGGATTCCCGCTACTGTCCAACTAAAATACACAAGTTCAGGTTACAGATAAAAATCAAAGCATCAAACAGTAATATACGTCTACTAAAAGGCCTAACAAAGGACAGTTTAGAGTTCTTTTAATTTCAAAATTAGCTGAAAACTAGCACAACCCCTCACACGGCTAATAGACCATACAGTAGGCTATAAAACTGTACCGTGATAACGTGTCCTCCAAAGCGTTTGTGCACATTCTTAACTTTGTGGGCGGCGTC
Organism: Papilio phestus; assembly: GCA_018231625.1. Taxonomy (NCBI): domain Eukaryota; kingdom Metazoa; phylum Arthropoda; class Insecta; order Lepidoptera; family Papilionidae; genus Papilio; species Papilio phestus. The sequence continues at coordinate 1,022 of DVQH01001681.1, read as the reverse complement.
ACGAACAATGTCGCGAGCCGCGTTGATCTCCGATTCAGGCCTGCCCAGCTCCGACAACTTGTTCTGTAGCCGAGTCGCTGCCACCTTAAATGGCAACTAAAAACTACATTGGGTTCTTTAGCTTAATAGCAGTGCTCCACTACAATTCCAACGACTGCTCAAAGAGGACCTCTGGTCTTCCAATATATTTAATGAGAACTAGACAATGTACAGTACAGTTGCTAGAGGTTTAGGCTAAGCGCCATCTGCGCTCGGCCACCTCAAGCCCGTTGAATCTGTAAATGGCTCTTCAAGGCAAACAGTGACAACTCAGACACAAAAAATAATGTACAGTTGCTTGGAATTAATCCTATAGTTGCAGGATGTACTAACGCTCATATATCTGGTACAGATTTGAGTTTTTATTTTTTTTTATAGACTAAGGAAGCCTCAATAAATGTAAATATCTCACTTTACTTCAGCATTAAAATACTGTGTTTCTTTAAATGTCTTTTATGTTTAAAAACTTGAATTACCTCATTATCAACCTGGAGTGCGACAATCTTCTCCGGCCATTTCACCTGACTATTGAATATGTTCGACATCCGCGGGTTCTTTGGGAAGCCGACCAGTATGTAGCCTTTAGCATCCTGTTGCGACAGCATCGCTTCTTTTATCAAATCCACTATTAATTGCTGTCAATAAAAATCATAACACAATATAGAGTATTTGTGACACAAGTCATAAACGATTAACGAAAATTATATCGTACTTCTAAAACCTTACTTGGTATGATGGTATTTTTTTTATTTGTTATAACACTTATTTACAGATTTACAGACTTATTTACTTATTTTACAGATATACATCCATTTAAGTCTCGTTAAATTCTAGATGACTGCTAATTATTGAATAACTAGCTAGTGGCAGAAAAAAAAAACAAAAGTGAGTAGCCTATGTTCTTCCAGAATATGCCAAACGTTTTTGGCAAATTTCATCGAGATCCGTTCAGCAGTTTAGGCTACAAACTCTAACAAACATAC
>DVQH01001680.1:0-11920 GCA_018231625.1 Papilio phestus | reverse complement strand
CATAGCTAGTGTCGGTAGCTCGGTCGGTAGAGGGGGGGGGGGGCGAGGGTAGTTCACTAGGGCTGTAGCTGGCACACAGCCAGCGGCCACGCGCCGCGCTCACAGCGTCAGATTATCATCCCGCCTTTGAATCAATGTTTAGAACATAATTGAACATACAAAGTATATCGACTAATAATTTACAAATTCAGGGAAGCTTTCATCAAGTGCCCCATGAGCACCAATATCTGAGAAATTTATCTGAAGGAACAGGCGATGTTTTACCTTATTAATTAAAACAAATGTATTTGCAAGAGTATTTTAACATTCTGTTCGGATTATGGTCTGCAGGAATTATTAGCAATTCTACGAATATACATATGAAATTAGTTTCGTGAAATTATTCTAAGCAGCAGTAATATTTGGGAGTTGAAAGTCGCAAGCGCGAGCTCGCGCTCCGCCTTTTGAAGTCACAAAACAAATGGAAGCTTAGCAAAGCGCTGGAAATATTCGCGGCCTCTCTCCTAGCGCCCCGCAACAACACGCACTGTTTGTGTTGCTAGCGAATGTTCGCACTTCAACCGCAACGCCACCTTTCGAAGTGCCATCGTATGAGTTACGATGTAAAGAATTGTTTATGTTATTTGATCTAATATTATGGCTACTACATAATCGAATATTTTGCACTATATCAACTATTGGAATTGAATAAAAAAGGGTGTGACAGCATACGGTGGAGATATGACCTTGCAGAGCGGCACTCTGCATTCACTTAGCTGCTTGCAGAGAGTCGCTGCTGCGGGCCCGTGATTGATGTGGTCATCTCCGTCGCCGTTGTTTTTGCAAGAGATATTTATGCGAGGACCATCGCGAGCTGGCTGCGCCCCGCGCCGCCCCTCCTGCGCCCGCTTGCCTGCTCGGCCTCGGATCTCGCGTAAATTTTGCACCTAAATGACTGGAAATAAATAACGACTGTGTACTCCGAAATAACGAGTTTGTACGGGGCCATTTTACATGCAAATACACGTTATTCATCTAAGTAAATGAACATATCATTCGTCTGGTTTTTCAGCAATAATACGAAAACGAAACGTTAGTAATCAAAACAAAAAAGTTAAAAATCAGTAGAATAAAAAGAAGCCTTAAATATACGAAGGTTAAGAACAACGCTTAGTTTGGTTCATAGAATATTTAGATTAGAATCTAGAACTAATTTTATGTAAACATAAGTTTGGTTGATTTTCCTTTTTAATTTAAGTGCCACGTGGAAGGAAATAAGGAAATGTAACTTTTTCCTCAGTTACGTAGGATTTACAGAAGAATAAGCTAGTAAGCGAGTCGTCTTCAGCGCCGGCGTCGCGTTGGCGACTAACAACTGAACTCGTTACGCGACTCTCTTGATAACGAATCCGCTTTTCACTTCCAAAGCGAAACTAAATTTCATTAGAAACAATTTGGAAAATCAACCGATTCCCTCCGCTTGTTACACCTCGCCGGTCCTCTATCTCCTTCCCTCCACCTTTCCTCCACCTCCCCGCCGCGGCGACAATTAATTTTATGTCATATTTATGTGTGATTCATATTTATTACATTTTTAAGTTACGTCATATTGTTATGTTTGTTTCTTACTACACATTCATTTTATTTAATACTAGCTTTCGCCCGCGACTAAGTCCGCGCGGAATAAATAAAAACAAAAGCATCCATCTAAACTTTCGTATTTATAGTATTAGTAAGTAAAAAGTAAGATTACACTATTTGTTTTGCTTTAAAATATGTAATAGGTAAATACTATTTAATAATTTTATTAAGATCTGAAAATAGAAAAACATATCTGTGACGTTCATTCACGCATTAGAGGCATAGTTAGGAAGAGCAGAGAGATAAAGTATTGCCTAGGTATACTAGGTGCACTGTTTGAAGGAGGTGCGAGGAATATTGTAATCTCCAGGAACGCGTACAATCTCTATATCCCACACAAGTTTCCTCGCTGGAGACGCGGCGCATTACTTTGCTTCACATAGTATAGCAAGGAATTATACAATTGTATAGATAATTAAATGAATAGATATGAGTGAAGGAAGCATTATTGTATATTTTGTTAATATATATTTCATTTTGAATTTTCGGCACATAATTGCTAGTAACATTCTCGTCTGTTTTATTCAAAGTATATGCAACTAAACGTTAATGGACCGTACAATATTAGGATTTTCAAATCGATTAATATCAACTCCTTCCAAAAATAAGTACTCGTGCGTAAATGAAAAGTATTCATCCGCGCATGAAACATGCACGTCCATTACTTTTATTATATGAGTGATGTTTACGAGCACGTACGAGTATGTGACTTGCGGCTTGAGGGCCGGAGCGCGGTGCGGGCCGGAGCGCGGTGCGGGCCGGAGCGCGGTGCGGGCGGGTGGTGCGGGAGTTGCGGGGACGCGGCGAGGTAATGCCCGCCGACCGCCGGCTGGACCACCTTTGTTCTAAAGTGTCTTTCGTAAGTTGACACAGTCAGCAGTTTCCCATCGTTACACATCTCACCTTTATGCTCTCAGGTTTTATATCGGAACAGAAATCAAATGTTTACTATAACAAAGAGTATTATAGCAGTCATTTATTTTATGACGGTGTAGTATTTTTCTACATTTATTTAGAGGTATTTTCAACTAACCGACAACATGATAAAGCTGTATAAAATTCAAATATCATTTTGGCTACAATCGATATCATTTCGCTGTAGACGCCAGGTTAAATCTAAAATAGTACAGAAATCTCACAAGTTTTGGCACGCGACTGCTTTTAAGAACTCGGCACAAAACGTGAAATAAAATTCAATTTCACATGCATTGAAACTATATCTAAGGTGAGTGAATAATGTTCTTAAGTATTTGGTGCGTATCGTCAGTTTTTCACATATCTCTGTATTTTATGTGTTTACTCAGGATTTAGTTTTCCGTAAAAATGCTGTAAAGAGTAAAAATGATAACTCGGATGTTACGTACAATCTCTTACATAACATAAACTAATCAGAGAAAGCAAAGAATGTTAAAATCATCGCAACATTTTGCTTCTTCTTCGCCAAAAAAGAAACAGCTCGAAAGCAAAATGAAATGAGATGAAGTCTGAACAACATAACTCGTTAAGGCGCTCGCGCTAAGAAAATCCACTTTCCAGTGGAAACACAAACTGAATTGTATTTATTCGGCGGCGGCTGACTCTCCGCTTGTTAGCGACTTCTTTTTGCAACGTTTCAAATTTCGCTTTGTCACGAATGTCGCCTAACGAACGCTTTCTTTGTGTATTTTGAATGTGATCCGACTTTTCGGTCGGAAATCCGCGCTCCCTAGTCGCATAATTCTTGACAAAGTCTAATTACATTGTATTAGAAAGACAAAATTAACTACGTTAATCGGTAAATCAGCGGCCAAGGTAATGCTATGGCGACCACAGTCACAGTGCCAGCTGATCAGAGTGTTGACCCGTACTGAATGTGTACATTATGAGACTCAATAGATAATCTACGACAGCACTCTGATAGGGAATACATCCCCGTTTTAGGTAAACTGGCAAATAATGTAAATATTTTTAGTCTGTAGTGTAATAACTAGGTACTAGATTTTTTCTCCACTTTCCTATTGTTTGATTAAACTTCAAAAATTTTGAAACAAAAATTAAATGTTAAGCATAATATACTTGCACTTGTCGTTTTTTTCATTGTTGTTCTTATATAGTCATGTTGTGTACTTCGATTTATCGATCGAACTGAATACTACCTACTGTATTTAGTTCATTATTCTCAATTGTAATTATGTACTTAGTTTTAAGCAGTTTGGTGAACCTAATGAAATAAATGAAATAAAATAAAATAACTATATCAATGGAATGGAAGAAGTAATTATGCGAAGTTTTCATGCGCGGATATTTTTTTCGATAAATGTTTGTAATTTGGTAGCCGGCGAGCCGCATGAGTTTTTATAGCCGTCGGCAGAAATATACGGTTTAATGTAGTCGCTACGTAAAAAGCGGTCGTGTGCTGTTATTCGCTTACGAGCCTTTTGGAGGGTCGACACGAGGGTGTGGCGGGGCGCGGCGGAGGGGGGGGAGAGAGTTCACTACAATTTTATTTTCACTGCCCGAGCTTTGTTACGTCACGCTGTGTTTATGAATTTAAGCTTAGCAACGTATTTAAAACGGATATTAAATAAGCGACGATAACAAGTTTTTATGGCCTACGTTATTGACAGTAATACTGAGCCCCAACATAACTCAATGTTGGAGAAAGGTTTTATGAATCATCAAGTCAAAAGCACCCTGTTCTGCTGGAATCTACAAGACGAAAGAACATAACACAAGGACCGCAGTTAAATAATACGGAAAATCAATTATGAAATGCAAATTTAAGTAGCGTCGTTTCCGGTTTTCAGTCACTCTGCAAGCTGCGGTCTATATTCGTTAGTCAATAAGAGGTCGTCTCAATGTCAACAGCATCGACAACGAGCACGGGCGACGCGCGGTCGAGGCGGCGGCGGGCGCACGATGTCAGCCAAACAAAGTAGACTTTGAATAACTGAATAATATGCGGCGCTTTCACTACGTTTACATTTGACGACCGCGAAGTTGCTTTGTGTTACGTGACATTGACTCGAGACGAGACATTCTCCGTATTTTGATTGTTCCTAAAAGTAAGATAACAAAGTTACAACCTGCGCTGGCTTACACTCCGTGTCGTGCCGTGTCCTAGTGAACCCATCAAATATTCAAACATTTTAACTTTACACACACGTGTTTTAGCAGCCTTGTCTCTACACAGAAATGAAGTTTTACGTCATGTTCTTCCGTGCATTTTGTATGTATTGTCTTTTAGGAACAATATACTCGCAACAACAAGTATATCCTTGCATTTATTACCTTGTTCGATAAAATGTATACATACAGCATTAAAATAAAAGAAGCGATGGTTTAGCAGTAACCATAGTTTAAATTAATAATGTCACAGAACTAAACAATGATTGCATTTCCGCTTTCGTTATTAATTTTCATTCCAAGCAGTCAGATGTAAAAACTATAGAGTGATGTGAGCGAGGTCAGGCGCGGTCAGCGGTCAGCGGCTGCGATGAATACAAATAAATCTAAATAAATCAGTTTGACATTCAGCTGTCAGCGGCTTGCGGCGCTGCAGCGTTGCCGAGGCAGAGTTAAAAGTTTCGTCAACATACATTTGTAATTTTTGCAATCTTTCATCTCTAACAGAAGCTATTTAAAATGTAAATCTGCTTACAGGTACATTATTGTCGACTGTTAAAACATTTTAATGTAACAAACTTGTATCCGACACATGTAAAGCTTTATACACACGAGTCGTTGTAACTTGTGACAGCTTAAACTCTACAATGTGAAGCAGTCAGCAGAGAATCGCTTTAAGCTTTATGTTCGCTAACTTTCTGGATTTTAATCATAATAAGCTCCCACATATACAATGTCGTCAACTCGATGGCCGTAAAATGAACTGAACGAGTATCGTACAAAGTACATATTGCCGATGCTGAGATTGCTGTTCTATATAATTCTTGGTAGCTAAATACATCTGACTATCTATGAAGATTCCAACAACAAGAAAATGAGATGGATTTTTAAGAAAATCAGATAATTTAGTAAAGACTTACCTAAATAAATGTGTGTTCGCTTATAGGTAAAGAATACAAATAATAACTATAGAAACTTAAAGAATAACATTTTGTCGTCAGCGTTTTATTACGTAGTGGTGTAAATAAGTAAAATATGAGGAGGGGCCGTCGCGGCCGCCGGGGGAAGGCATAAATCAAAATTAACCTTATTACTGCGGACGTACGGACCCGCGATAAAGCTGCGAAATTTAAGTTCACGCTAAAGCTTGCCATTCAGCTTTCAAATTGCTTCACCGTTATAATTTCGCTGCGATTTACCTTTAAATTGCAAACGTTTTATAAGAATAATAATGTCGTATAAAATAAACCAAGTGTACAATATTACATTTAAGCATATTTTTATATTACTATTTAAGGTTTACTGCAGATTATAATTAAGTTCTACAACCTATGCATAATTACGAACGCGACGAAACTAATACTTGTCTATTGTCTCCGGATAGTGGCAGTTAAACGAAGATCTTTTCTTTGAGCGTTACTCAAAGTAAAGAGCACTTAAGTAAGGGATACGTGTAAACTTTATGTGCACTAACTTTGAGCGTGTAATCATTGTGAGCGCTCTGTGAGCAAATTGTCTATAAACTTAAGCGATCTAACATAATGTACGTACGATATAAGCCTAAAAAAATGTCATTCTTGTTTAGTACGATATTTAAATAAAAAAAATTAACATTTGTACGAATCCTGTATTGAAAACGAACTTTAACAACACAGTGTGGACAAGTTATTTACAAAACAGCGCACAAAACTTTTCCAATCGAATCGAATGGTCCGGAAACATGGCGACCCGAAACTCAATTCGCGGGAGCAGTGATCAACTGCTGTATATTGAATTGTAAATGATGCGTACACACATACAAGTACAACTACACATATAAATAAATTAAGTTAAATTAAAGGATATATGTACGTGGAAATGCTTTAATTAAAAATGCTATATCCTCAATCACTGACCAATGCTTAAAATATTTCAGATCTCGCAACTATAACTTAGGAAAGAAACGTTTTCATAAATTATCACACATATATTGAAATATGTAGCCTGTACTCGATTCAAATGTAGATTTATATTTGTACTTCTAAAAGTAAACAATTGGTCCAAAGAAAAATAGAAACATGGACTATAATGTTTCAGTGGAGGGTTTCGGGGGAATTGTCGGCGGCCGTATTTATGTTCAATAACATTTCATTAGCTAATCACCGCAAGCCTCCATGTAACGTGCGCTCAAATATATTGTCTATAAATTTGGTTGAATGCCTTTCATAAAATGTCATTCATAAATTACTTGTAAGTAAAATAAGTGTTTTATATATGACTGAGCTTAGCTGTGGTTAGTACGAGGGTGAGTGGCACGGCGGAGGCGGTACATTCTCAATATTACCTGGAACGAGGAATAAAAACACATAAATAATGATTAAACTTATTACAGAAAACTTCTATAACTAATACTATAAATTATCAGTCCTTTTTACACTACAAACCAAATTAGACTAAAAGCATGAGCACACCTGTAACTAAACTATCGCACAACTGTTTAGTTTTACTTTGATTCATATTAGCTTACACTCGATGTTTAATTGTGCAATAAACTATTAAACTGGCTGCGAAACAATCGACAATCGCGCAACAGTTGTGCGACAGTTTAGTCAAGGGTGTGCGCATGCTCTTAGAAAACAATTGATGCATTGTTAGTCGTGAAACTCACAAATTGAATTGTTACATATTGCACGACGATATTAATTTTGAAGTGCTAAGCAATAATTAGATTTTAGTAATAATTCTAGAAATCTAAAACTAACCCAACCTTTTGTTTGTTTTACAATTAAATTTTACAGTTCTTCTCTACCGAATTTCTACGAAGACGAAGAAGAGTAAATATTTCACAACTAAATGTAGCCGCTCCGTTTTCTCTAACGTCTAAATCAAATTTAAACTTAAATTTGTTTTGTCTAAGCTCTCCAATAATGTGTTTTGTGTTCCACAGACACGTGCCACAACTAGCTAACCATAGCGCTGTTCTGTTCTAAGCATTACCATGAATGGTGATGATTATAATGAAACTTACAATTTTACCTTTTAGAGTTAAACTTATTACTACACAATAATTCAGGTGCAAATAAATGTAATTAAATGTGAACTACCAACCTCTAGTTTATTTTAACCTAGTGGCCATGTACTGGTAGCTATTAACTGAAAGTCTTTTGTCATATAACTCATAAACTGACAGATTAATAAAATTTTAATGCTCCTTAACAATGAGTCATTGTACGATTATGCTATAGTTTAAATATAATTAGTAGTTTGCGTGTAAATGGCGGTACATCTACACTACATTAACAATAACAAGCCGAGCCACATAATACTTTGTACCTGATTATTATGTTAGATTGCTAAAGGGCGCTAACACCAGGAGAATGCGTGCGGCCGTGCGGTCGTGCGGCGACGTGCATGCACATGCGATCACATGCAAACGACGTCACACATCTACAATACATTATCTTAATTAATTACATCAAAACAACTTAGTTTATTTAAAAGCGTTAAAAAGCTTAACGTTGTTCGACATTTATGAGCGAATTTAAATTAAATTAAATTACAAAGAGTCATAAGAAATTCTTTAAATAACCAAAAAAGGTTGTTTCCATCTTTGAAGTAAGTTAGGAAGTTGTATTGAGCATTAATATCTCGGAAAATTAGTTTACTGAGGACCAATCAAGTAACATTTCTTGTTAAGAAGTTGGTCCTTCAAAGGCGGACTCTGTACATTTAAATTATGCAGCTTGTTATAAAATCCAACTTGTTATGCGAAACTGCTGTCCCGTCCTGTGTAACTTTTTTAACCTTATTAATATTTAGTAGCTAGTTAAGTTTTTAGAGTGAAGGAATAAAAATTGCCGGCCGTGAGCATAGCGGCCAGTAACAAGCCGCGTCTGCGAGTCTTACGCGTTACCCAACTTTTGCTTGGCTTCTAAAGGCGAAGTACTCCACGGTACGTCTGTCTAAACTAGAAGTATTTAAACTTCTGCTTTTCATCTCGTGAGTACTAGTACGTTGCTATCTCACTGAGCATCCGAGCTTTAGATACGAATATAAACAGCTCAAACAAATCTTCTCTTTAGTTAGCAGTTTGAATGCTTTAAATTGCAGCCGTGTCCAACTCGATTGTTTCACGTGATTACGTCCATGCATCTATCAGCCTTTGGCGTTGCATTGTCGAACATAGATTTTCCCGGCAATGACTTTTATTGTTTCAATGTAAATAAGACGAAATACTCAAAGGAATATTAAAGGTGATGGAGCTTTTAGAAATAAAAAAATACTGCATATTGGAAAGATGCTCCCGAAAGGATCAATTCACATATTGAAGTTGACATTCAATATAAATAGGCATGTAAACTTTGCTCTGATTTCGTCTGACTGCAAACAGTAATCATCGAATACAACTTAGTGCCTTAGTTTCTGTGTCTACTTTCAAAGGAATGTCTTTTTTAAGTTAATGTCCAAAACTATGTTTATTACTGTGACTAATTTCAGTTAAAGTTAGATGGAGGCACAAGAACAATGTCCCGTGAAAACTGAGGTGTTGAAGTTTAAATAATTCCCAGGTTCACAGTGGTATGGTTCGCAGACAGCGCTGCGCCCTCCTAAATACGTAAATCAAATTTAAAAGTTACAATTCCCGCCGGCTTGTAGAACGGCACAATTTCCTTTGTCTGATTCACATAAAAGTGTATAAACATTACGACTACTTTTATTACATTTTTCTTTCCTGTTGCCGTAAGATTGTAAGGTTTAGTGATTCGATTTTGTTGTTGGCATCCGTTCGGTAAAGTTTTTCAAATCGTTCAACATCAATATTTCGATAGTAAACGGACGCGAGACGTAGCGTGTGGCGGTAGACGGATCATCACAGACGCAATGTAATTAAAAATAAATTGCGAAAACCCGAATGAAAACAGAAGCAATTTGAATTGATTTAAAGCAGAACTTGATTAAATTGTACGATTCAAGTCGAAATTGTATTTTAATCGAACGCTCCCGTTTCAAAAATGTTTCCAAAGTTGGGACAGTTGTATAAAGTTAAAGATATTATTTAAAATGCTCGACCTGACGGCAATTTGTGACGAGGTCGCGCGCCAGCCGGTGGTCGCTGGTTGACGCCGGCCGCCGCTAGATGTCGCAACTCGGCGACGATTTCTGACAACCGGGGAAATGGTTTTGAATAATCGCGTTATTATTGTTGCCAAAAAGTTTACCGCGCCAGAGATCGGCAATGTTAAAATAAAGGAAATGTTTGTATGTATAAAGCTGGATGTTCTGTTGCATTTATATTGATGTGTGTGTAACGATACAGGCGTAGTAATTTGTACATCAACATTTTAATTAGTAATACTAGATACAATGTCAAAATAAAAATGTTACTACTTACTGTTATTATGATAATATCTCTGGCTATTAAAGTAATAACCATAATTTGACATTTTTAATTATAAAGTGTATTAAACACATTTGAATGATTATCGTGATTAGAGGAAATTAACAAAGTTCATGTTATTAGCAAAAAGAGCGTGCAGACGGTGACGTCACACATGGTATATTAAAAGAGGTGACACATCGCGGCGGCACGTGACATACTGCCGCGTGGAGTGGAGCAGGGAACTGCGGCAGTCGTAGGTAGTGCTTTTTACATTTTTCCAAATGTAAGTAAAGCTGCTAGGGGCTTCCATTGCAGCCTCACTTTGGTTATGGCTGTTGTTATATATCACGACACAGCGAAAGCAAAAAGTTGTAAACGTGTAAAAGGGATTTTAGGTTTTCATTAGTATTCATTTAGTCTAAATGCATGTTTAATTACTGTCAAATTACATCTTCTCATTAATTCATTCCACAATCAGGTACAATGTCCAGTAATGTTAATTATTCTCTACGGAGGGAGGTGTACACCGTGCTTGGGTCGCCACGCCGTCGCCGCCGCCGCCGCCGCCGCCGCCCGAGATACACTGTCCGTTAAATACGTAAATCAAATTTAAAGTCGCAACTCTCTGCGGACTGCGGGCCTGCGCCGGAGCGGTGCAAATTTAAGTTACGTTGTGTTTAAACCAAATGTTTTGGGGTCGTCCTAATTATTTATTCTAATGTATTTGTGTTTGTCGTTGATAAAAGGACCGATTTTAAACAAAAATCTGGTTATCGTACAGTTGCAACAGCGGTCCAAAATCAGTGCGAAATAAAATGAAATCAATGCTTCGTTGCAACTCTGCTTTTAACGAACTATATGATTCAATAGTCTGTGTAATCCATCAGTCCACAGCTGAACCAGGCTATCCTTAGTGTACCTTAACGCGTGCGTTCTCCGTACACCGCATTAAAACCACGAAAAAGCTTAATCAAGAGAATTCGATCAGAATTCTATATTTCACGTACTCTCAACAAATATGAAATTAAGTAAGAACGAAAATTCATTACATTAATTAATTTCATCCGAAGTGTTAATTATGTCGCTGCATTGTTACCGTACAGATTATTAATATAATTTATTAGTGTAATAATGCTCATCGCTAGCAGTCTGCAGTTTACATTTGATGTGTGTTTTCATAATTATATATGTTTTATAAATGTATCAACAGGAAATGTACAAACTTAACCAATTTTAATTTCCAAAGTGAACCAAAACATACAGACCAAGTTAATTTTAAGATCGGGTGTCTTGTAGGTAGTTTTGGATGACCCTGATAAGCTCTTCTCTGGAGTATTATTTTGACTAATAAACAACAGAGAACTTTTTTCAATTTATATTTGAGATATGACATTCAAACGGAGAACTTCAGCTATTTAAAGGTCCCATACGTGGGCACTTTGGGGTTGCCGTGTTGCGCGGCAATTAAAAAATATTATGTAAATAGAACAGAGTGGAGCTTAAAGCGGGTCATGTAAATAAAAATATGATGGCAAACGACGTTGGAATGGTACGGCACTCTGCCGCCCGCCACCGCCCGCCGCCGCCCGCTGCTCGCCGCTCGCCGCCCGCTTCGTCACGACTGTGTTAAAACGTTAAGGCACGGGTGTAAATTGTATGATATCATCAACACGCGAGCACATCACGTGCAAAGCGTTGCTTTTATTTTTAACCTTGCTTTCACTTGCCGAGTTCCCCCATCCCTTAATTGTAAATCAGTCTGTTGTTGTAAATCACAACTGTTTTACAGTGGTAGTGCCCGCTTTAACATCTTAGCACTGCAGGGCCGGCACGCCC
>DVQH01001679.1:0-11925 GCA_018231625.1 Papilio phestus | reverse complement strand
AATGGTTTCAACTAATTGAATTAATTCTAGGGAAATTTAAAATGATATTGACAATTCTTTTCCAGATCAAATCCGCTAAGTTTATGATATCGTGGAGCCCTAAAACTGTGCTCCAATCGGTGTTCCAGAGCGAGCTCGTAAATCGTAACGAGTTCATGATTTATGTGTACCCACTACGCCATGCATATATTTAGAACACAAAAAAATATCTCAAGCCGACGTGGAAGGGCGCCGATTGTAATGGAAGACAATATGGGAAGTCGCGGAGAACTATTCTCAAGATTGACTATGTGTGATGAAATAGTGATGTTGGTCTAAAAGCAAACACATTTAATACTGCGTGTTTGTATCGTTTTAAAACAAATGATCATAATTACGGACTTATAAATGTTAGCAGGAAAATGTTTCATCGATCACAGAGAAATTTAGTTTACATGCAAAAACATTTATTTATTATACTAAGACAAGTACCTACTTATTCTGTCTACGAAATTCAGACCAATGTGCTTTCCAACTAGTATTTCATTTCTGTGTAATTGAAGACAGAAAATGTCGTTTTTATTTCTTCAAATGTACTTTATTTTACTAGTTTCTATTCATCTACATATTCGTGTTTAAGTTTACTCATATTGTGTTAAAATGGAACAATCCTTGTAAGAGCAACAAAGATATGTATTTTGCATTTTATGGTCAGCATTTTAGTTAAGCGCACATTGCACGCCAGACAATAGCAGACGTAGAAAATCAATTCAGAAATATGTTTTGTCTAACTAACTCCGTATTGTTCATCGATCGAGAGAACCTTCGACCGGTTTTTTGCATAATTGCGTAACATTAACGATTGCTCCGAATAACAAAGAGCATACCAAAAGTAGAGCAAAAAGACAAGGAAAAAAATTTTCAATACACGATACCTAGAAAGGGTTCAAACATTGCGGTTAACTGTTAAACAATCAGTACAGTTATCGTGGAGGGTTTATGGTCTGGCTGTAAATCATGTGGTGAAAAAACTGTGACGTCATACGGTGTAAAGGTTTAACGGCGTCGCGATCAGCTGAACCGCGGAGGTCGTCGCCTTGAGACCGGACACTTTTAACTTAGGCACATATATAGAAGTATTTTTTAAGTGGGTAAGTGATATTTTAAGTATCACACAGATTTGTTTTACATTTACAGTTCTGTTAAAAGTGCTATCCTTATAAGTGATTGAAGTAAATGTTCCTCGGTAATTTTTTACGACGAATATGTAATATGTGGTGAACGTTTTAAGATTATTTATTGTTATTTATTTGCTAGTGAAGTGACAGAATCCTTTGTAACACTCCTGTATTAAGCAATATAATGTTATTGACTTGATTGAAAACACATAGAGATACGATCATCGGTTTTATTCAAATTATCTCAAGCTCTAGGTAATTGAATCATGACAATTTCACCTTAGTTAAGAAATTTCAATTGACTTTATCTATGTGGAAATGCTTAGATTAGAATTAGTATAAACGTCATATTATTAGTAACTTAACTATGCCGCTGAATTTATTTTAAAATGAAATTTTATTACGATATTTACTATAAACATGATATTTGTACAGGTTTTAATTATTATTTTTTTCTTTCATTCACACCCATAGAAATTTAATGAACTCTAAAGATTAATTAAGTCGTCTGATCCTATTTATATCTTAATTACTTAAGGTTTATTCATTTTTAGTTATAACTTTGAGAAATATTTAAGTAGACTAAAAGCCCGTTGTAATAAATACTTTTCTGCCTTAATTAAAAAATTATAAATATCTTTCAAAATCAACTGAACAACAACACATTATTAAATTTCAAGATTTAATCAACTTCACCTTTTTGTACTTATTAAGGGTTTATGAATGAAAAATATTTCAGTATTAAATTTGTAAATATAACAGTGATTTTTCTCATACTCTAAGTATAGAGTTGCCAAATACTGCGTTTTAATTACATAGACACTCTCAGTTATATAACAAATTTATATATTTAAAATCTTTATTAAGAGAAGCAATTATTATAGAATATAATTATTACATATTATAGAATACAATAGAATTTTAAAATATATATCTGTCTAAGAAGTAATTTTTGATTCTCTTCTAATTCTACTTATAGCAACTTACATTTTTTACGATTTAATATAAACTTCTTTCCTCAATCGAAAGTATAAGCATTGAATTGTTTTTAAAATAGGCAGTCGCGGTAATCTCAACAGACCATATAGCGAACACAATAACAATTTCCGCGCCGCAAACCTCGCCGATAACAAACTGGAACACGTCTCTAGGCTGGCGATAACGAATGCGAATTTCCACGCGCATTACGCCCGATAACGTAGTCGATAACCGGCCATTGTTGCCCGCCTATTGCTAATCAAGAGATCTCGATTGAAACTCCTCTGTCGACTGAGATTAAGCTATCGATCGTCTTGATAGCTTTCAATAATTGATTCTGATGTTTTAATCAACACTTGTAACATTTAGGACTAAGGCGAACACAGTAACTATAG
Organism: Papilio phestus; assembly: GCA_018231625.1. Lineage (NCBI taxonomy): Eukaryota > Metazoa > Arthropoda > Insecta > Lepidoptera > Papilionidae > Papilio > Papilio phestus. The sequence goes on along the minus strand of DVQH01001679.1, from coordinate 9,395 downwards.
ATTTTTCAAACTGATATTTGATGATTTCATTTTGTAGGTATTGTTATAAGTAGATATAGTGTTATTTGAATTTAGCTGATTATATAGTATGTATATTTTTATGAAAACTACTTACAATGATTGGTAAACGTATTTTGTAATTTTCTTTAATGTAAATTTTCTTTAACCGAAATGGCTGACGAGTACCATTGAAATGTTCCTGGTAGGCGAAATGTTAATGTGGATTGATTTTATTATTTTTAATTTTGTATTATAACTGGTAGCGCTGCCTTCGTGCCTCTGCTCCAGTGAACGAAGTGTAAATCTGCGCCGCATATTGCCATTAAAATCTACCTATAAAACCTATTATGACTCTTTTTATCGGTAATGCTTCAATAAAAGGCACAACTGTAACCGAGCCGTATAAATCGGCAAACTAAACAATGGTAGCAGCAGTTTCGCTCCACATTTCTACGCGACAAGTTTTTCTCTATGTGCAACAAAATTCATACTATATATCACAGTTATGAAAGCACCACGCGCAGGCCAACACGTCTTCGTGTTTTTTTTTATTCGTTTATTTAATTAAAACCGAAAAGTGGCTGTGTCTAAATTCGTTCTCGAATGCGTATTTATATAACGTGCTTCACCTCGAACGCCGTTCAAACGCGATCGGTCGTTTGATGAAAACATGTGCAATGAAAACACAACGAGTGAGTCTACTACACCTGGTGAGTGCTCGATTGAAATAATTTATACACTGAAAAGGTCAGTCGTATATAAGATACACCCAATGCCATCTATCTCACGGTCCGACAACGAAATCGCTACATCGTTGTACATGGATCGTGACGCTACATACAAAACGCACAACCACACGCACGATTCGGAACGTGTTTTACGCTTCTGTGTGCACAGGGTCTGTTACGCACACTTGGATACCTCGAGGTCGTAAAACGGCAATTGAGATACTTTAGCCGTTCGCCGCACGATGGCGTTGATTCCAAGGCTTTGTTTTGGAACACGCATTTCAAAAATGTTACTGGTGGCGCTAGTGTATATTATTTTTTTACCCAATACACTAATGTTGACTCCAACTATAAAAGTAAAGAATAAAATTGAGATTTGTTGACAATCAATAAAATAGTTAATTTATTGTACATTTCTAGTAATCGAAAGTTTTCTTACGTTTTTCGTGATATGTTTTTAAATCGTCTATTTATTTTGCGCAGAATGCTAAAGTTACACGTCAGTAGGCACACGGCCACGGTCGTGTAATTTAGCGAGTATGTGCAGGCGTGCATAAATGATAGTTTAGAACTTGAGAGCACGGCGACCGATGTACCAGGTGCATTGTTAAAAGGTCGAATTTCCAAGACGACATCGATAAAGTCATTGAACCATGAATGTTTTGTCTTCATTTTTTTTTTGACTTCGTCTTTATTCGTACAAATGATTTGATCATTTGTTTCTTTTCATTTTTAAAAACAAGATTCAGTTTTTTGATGTTTTTGACATTTTATTTTTTGTATGTATGAATTATTGTAGTACATTAAGAAAATATTTTCACTGACAGAAAAATATGTTTTTCTTGTGACAATACATATGTTCTTATGAGTTTATAGATTTTTTATAGGTGCGTAATGAATAAGACAACTTTTGTAATAAATTTGTTTGTGCGATTTGTTATAAGTTATTGCAAAAATTTACCAACAATAATAAGCTAAAAGTAAAATGGTTAATCTTTTAATTTAACTAAATGGCGGTAACATTTTATACCTAACTTTGGTTTTAATGATTTAATGTGGATCCCTGGATTTAAACCAATAAAAAAGTTTATTGTTACACAGCAATTTAAAAATTTATGTGAGTTTTTTTTAATAGAAAATTAACTAAGTACCTACGCGATATTGTTATTCAAAAGTTTGTGTAAAATTATTTAATAAACAATTTGAGTATTTAACTAGTCTTTGCCCAATCTATGGAGTCTACAATATTTACATAAACCACGAGGCGTGAACATTTATACGTAAATGATATTGTTATGCCTACTCCACTCCATTCAGTTTACTGTTCCACAGCTTTTGCGCGGGGCGAAGTCGCGGTGCCATATATTGCGGCATCAGCTTCAAATTTGAAATTGGAACGAATGGAAGAGCCCGGTAATGGCGTAAGTTAGATGAGAGGGGTGTCGAGGTTCATTCTCTATTGCTACTTCGCGCCGAGCGGATGTAAAACTTGAACCAACAAACTCCACGGGAGCGCTCGTTTTAACTAATTAAAAAATTATTCTTACCTTAGATTCAAGAACTTTATATAACTTAGTTAAGAATACATTTTAATATTATAATTAAAAAAGTAGCGACTTTAAACGTGGCGATTTATAAATCTTATTTATAAAATTAGCTTTAATTATACGAAAAACTATATTACCTACACCGGTAACGTGTATATAAGGAAGGGTAGTAAATAAAACGATATCTCTAAATCAAATTTATAATGTTAGGTAAATTAATATAAGGTACTAGAAATGCCAACTTTGTTTTTTTATTCAAGACATTAATTTAAGTAAGAGTACATCGGGGAGACATGAGCTAGTGTTGAAAAATTATGTATGCGCCAGACTTAAAAATAATTTGTTACAGTTGCAGGGCACGTCCGTTCGTTATTTTAGCAGTGCCAATTCCGACGTCTCGTCTTCATCCGAATGCTTCAGCCCCTACACTACACCGATGCTAGATCCAAAATTGATCCACTGCGCACAAAGAAAAATAAAAATTCTATTTCAAACGAAAATAATTCAACTTTATTCAATATATATCAGTTTATATGATAAATAGACGTGTCTATATTCGTATCTACTTTTAAGAAAAGTATTCCAAGCGTTTTAAAATCCAGTCGATTTCTAAGCAATCTCTCGACTATATTTGTGTTTATATTTTCATGCAACATTCCGACACACTTATTTTCAAATACATAAATTTAGTCTGTCGCAATAATGAGGCACTTTAGGCCAAGCTTGTACTTAAGAGGTCTTAATATATCAGCGTCGACCAATTTACACGTTTACGTGAGGTGGCGCTCAGTGAAGAGCTTAAGACCGTTACCTTGACGTTTAGTGGTGTAATTAAAATGCGTCACGCGATGCTTATGAGAACTGAACGTTTCAGGGTAACTCATTCAGCCTCTTATTCTCTAAAAAACTATCTCTTTGATCAACTAGGGTGGACAGAATAATGGCTATATCGCTTCTTTTCGCTGTAATCTTCTGGAGCTAAAAATATATTGTGATCAAAAGTGAAAAATACCATTTACAAAAACATAGCCAGAAAACAATATTACACTGGAAAATGTAAAATGTATATTTATGAAATAGTATAAAGTTGTTTACATCTATAGATATAGGAAATGACATAAAAGGGAAAAAATTAAATCAGCTACAGTACAAACATGTGTCGCTTTATTATCATTAACAGGATGGCGCTAGTAAGTGTTCATAATTTAGTTTGACTTACATCCGCAGGGTGAGATATTCTTATAGGTCTATACTCTATAAAAATCAGATGGCCGCTGTCTTGGTGTCAATAAAAAAATCACCGGATCCCAATGACATTACCAACATAAATATCGAAAAAAAGAGGAGAATGCAGTATGTAAAACTAAAGAGTCGGTTGTTTTTATTTTCGGTACGTAGAATATATTTCTTTTGTTTACTTCATTAACTTAGTTCACATAGATTAATAAAGCGCCCAAGTTCATTAAGTTAAACATGTGTTTTTAATACCGTGTCAAGTGATAATATCTGACACGAAGTAATAACATAAGTTGAGTAACACTTGTGCCAGCGCACGTAGCCAAGTTCCGACAGTACTTACGTAAGCGTGTCTCAATTCCGGAATATTGTAGAAGTATGGATGCGATCCGAGCGGCAATATCGTACACAAGCCGGTCCAATTTGTAGGAAACATCCACACGCTTCATATATTATTTGTTCTTGTTTGTCATATTTACCTACGTAAACGGTATTAGAAAAGTTTCGGACATTCCTCTGTCTACTGTTTTTCATTATGTTTTCATGTTATGCTATAAGTAAGACATAGAATTAAATAAATTGTTGTACTAACAGTTGTGATGACAGTTTGCCTTTGTAGTTGAATTTCGCTGATGTGAAATGGTTGCCAAATGTCGTCGAATGGGTGGCCGCTAAGTGACTGTCTCGATAAATTTCTTAATTTAATTAAAGTGACTGAGCGATGTCACCGACCAGCTTCGCAGATATAAACAATTCGTGCAACACTGTTGCTACATTTGTACCTTTTACATTTATATTCTTATCTACTTACTACTTAGCTAAATATGTCGAGATGTAAATGTACTGGAGACAGTTGTGTTGTAAATTATTTCTTAATTACTTTTAAATTTTATTGTTATTATAATACTTTAATTACACACATATTGTTTAAAAGATTTTGTTGTTGGGACATACTTTAAAGTAAAATTAATTGTATTAAAATATTTTTTACTTGCTTACAAGGGTATAAGAATAGTTAAAAAGTTTTTTCTGCTATCCAATTGTTCTGAATACATTCCCTTCTTATTAGAAGTTACAGTAATAAAATATCTTTGTTACGTTATCAGTCATGCATTGCACAGTTTGCTCACGATATTTTAAGTGAATAATAGTGTTAAACTGATAAGCAATCGTGATCTATTAATAATTATTAATAGTAAAATGACAATGACTGCTGTTTGGTACTTTCACAAAGATATGGAGTAACAATTTTATTTTTTATATTGAATTTTTTTTAACATAGTTTACTTATATTATAATATAAAGTACTATTGATAACAATAAAAACGTTTTACCATGTCATGTTTAAGGAAATTATAATAACATGGGACTATTGAAAATCTGCCAATAAAAATACAATAATGTCAAATAATAAGCTGCATTTAGGCTCTCGCAAAAAAAATCCAGTCGTTGATGTGTGGAATGCATACCCCCAAACAATCTTCATAATTTTCTCTCGTAAGAATAATATGTTTATATCACTATTTTCATGTACAAGTAAAAATATTCACCAACAAAAGAGTTACAAATGGATACAAAAGGCAAACATCTCTATGTTGTTGTTTTAATTAAACATTCTAATACCTGACCTCAATTCCATCTGATAGCAGGCACGCACGGCACTAGGACTTAGAAAAAAATTACCTCGCATGAAATTACTTACGTAACGCGTACTCGTCGAGTTAGGCTTGTTTAAAGAGAACACTACTCGGTTTATTTTTAACTTATTGTATTCATTTTTATTTATGTTTAAATTACTTTTATGCTTTTTTTTTTTTAAATATAATTGTTAGTGGCCGGTTTCCCAGTTTGGTTCGAAAAATTCATAATATGCGTTTCCGAACTACGTAACATTAGTTTACTCTGTTGAATCAAAACCTAATGCAAATGAATCGCTAGGTACAAAATAAATTGAAACTTCAGAAACCCAGCTTAAGTTAACAGTTGCCATTAATGTATAGTCTAGTTCGTTCTTTACCTTAAAATGTACTTTAAACATCAATAATTTGAACCATAACCATTTTTCAAGTATTAATTTCTTTGACGTAGGTTATATTACATAAATAAATAAAAAAAAGATGTATTCAAGGGAAAATGTAAAATAAACTCTGAACTATCTGAAACAATTTTGCGTTTGCATTAATCTTATTAATTCAAGCACTGACTTATCTCAAACAGAAACATAATTTTCATCAACATTATGCTAATACTATGCGAGTTATGCTAGAACATGAGCTTTATGTATTGATGTCTGAGACAAGCCACAGACATTTTTATAATACATCAGACTTAATATCTAAGAGTAGGGAGCTTAAAGATAAAAAAGGGGTTTAGAATTAACTTATTAGAGTTGCAAATTACACAGTTCTATCTACAAGACTTCTAGTTCTTTAAAAGCTCTTGTAACTTAGAGATGGCTAACTTTAGCAAAATTAGTATTAAATAAGCCGTCCAACCTTGTTTAAAACTAGAGTTAAAATTGCTACTTGAAATATTTTTTTCGTATAGAACCTACCGTTTTAGTCTATTCTCTTTGTCCTTTTGATGTTAACACAATCCAATTATGACGTTTATTATTATTTCTTTTAGCTTTAAACTGTGAAGATTAGAACATGCTATTGACAACACAAATGTCTCCAAATTAACAACTGCAAAAATTTATTGCGTCGTAGCATTTGTACAGGTAAATTTAAAAAAAAGTAAACTTTAATTCTAGAAACTAAGTACAGTAGCGGTTGCTGCGCGAATTACTTACATGTTAATGTTCTTTATTGCGTCCCCCGGAGTTTATAACAACACCGTCCCTTATAAACTACGAGTGGCGAACTCACAACTGGACATTCCTACGTTACGCTCAACCCAACGTGAGGTCACGTTAAAATTACATCGCTGACAAAAATATTTAAACCTCCAAATATGTCTTTTTAAAGTAGGTACAAACGTCGTAGTTGCTATATGCTAGCATGTGTTATAAAGTTTTGTTAGGGAGAATATATCAGCATAAATTGTCAAAACTTATAAAATTTATACTCGTACTTTAAATTTTTAACCGATAGTTGTTTGCACAGCGAACGTGTTAAATTTGAAGATTCTAACGCGTTCAAAACTAAAGGTCGAACTAATCTCGTATATTCAATAATATTTTGACACAAGAAACTGACTGCGCAAAATATTGAAATCAATGTAATCTTTTTGTTTGTCAACATTTAACAATGGCCAAGCGTTTTAATGTTTTATAACCGATCCTCACGGAAGCTGCCGACAGTATAAAGCTTTCGAAAAAACAAAACTATTGTCTAAGTTTACCATCGCAATATAACAGAAGCAATGTTTACCTGGCGCTATCAATCAATGGGTTTTTTATTAAAAGTGAAATCGTAAAACGTATCCGCTTTTTGTTGAAAATGAAAGTTGGTCTTTGTAATAGAAAAAAACGTAGGTACCCAAACATTTACAAAGATCGAAGAGGTTACCAAGTAACTAATAGAGATCGTCTGAATCTTGATTATTACTTTAGGCACTTAGAACATGGATAAAAATTAACCTAAGACTTACGACAAGCATGTAAGATTCGCTGAGATCACTCTAGTTCCAAGGTCACAGTAATAACTGTTCCTTTTAATTCCAACATAATTTTACATATATTAGCTTAGAGTTCGTAGGTAGGTATAAAAAATATGTAAATAAATGACTCAGTCGGCAAGCATTTACATTTTAAAATAGTGAATACTTTAGTACATAACAATATGTAAAGATGTTGATTTTATTCAGATCTATGTATCTAAATGCGGTTTAGCGATGTCATGAATATTGAGCGGAGCCGAGACACGTTCCGACATTCTCGCTGCTGTCAGCGCCTTATCGCAGACCATGACTTGTTTGAAATATACGCCCAAGACGTCTTCGTACCGGTTCGTACCAAATGGAAAGGGTCCGGCTCCCTTGAAGCTTTTAACAAAATTATCATATATTTTCTAAAAACGTTCACGCAATCCACAAACTTCAAGGTATACATAAATCTACTAAAACGTAGTTGAATACTATCTAGTCTTAATGCCTTCGGCTTTAAGAAAGAGCAGGTATTTAGTAGACTTAATTCGTCTTGAAAGCTGCAAAGCTCTTGTACGATCAAGCAATTTGGGAATTCTATCTATTTCAAATAATATTCATTTTTGTGAACTTGGTTTGGCATGTTTTTAATGTTGTATACCAGGTCATATAGTTTGACTTTATTTGGTCCCAAAGTATCCACCTGCAGATAATATCTTATATTTGAATAAAGCATCAAATAAATGAAAACGATCATACTTACCTGTGAATGTATATTATCTAATTATGAATTCCAAAGAAACGAGTAAAATTGCGTCCAAAGCTCGCCATATTCTACCGCAGTAATTGTCCCCAACTTTAATAAGATAAGCGGCGTCGTTACCTCGCTTGCAGGTGAATGCAAATATAACAAATATCACAGTGCTACTTAGATAACCCCTTTGTTTCGTCTGCATCCCTTGACGCCGTACGATAATAAACTTAACTCGAGCAAAAACTAGCCATTTATCCAACTATGCTAGACTGTTTCTATTAGAGAAAAAGATATTAAGAATGTGCTCGGAATAAATTGAAGTTTTCTGTTATTTCAAACAAAAATTCACTCAATCACATTAAACGTTTCTCGACACCGAACCGCATATAGAATAACTAAGTAAGGGGCGTCTCGTTGTCTGATACTTTATGCAAATGGTACTTTTTAATATTCACAAATACAATCCAATTTGGTAGTATAGATAGTACACTGATAAAATGCAAGTCACGGATAAAACCAATATCAGCATGGAGATAACAAAAACTTGTAAATGGAGGGCGTCGCGTCGCGGACAGAAGATCTCGGAGTCAGCACTTGAGTCCTGAAACAGATAGATTTATTCCATTAACATGTTTGCGATGTTCCGCTTTTTCCTCATGGCGTTGTTTATCTTGAACGGAATCCAATAAAGTTTGGATACTGAAAGTCGTATGTAATGATAGACCCGCGCTCGTAAATCTCTCGGTTGCGGGCATTCTTACCGCATACTGAATAACATTAATGTATCATATAAAATTGAATATATGCCCTTCAGCTAAATCGATAACTTGAACAATGACTCGTAATTTCTTTGTGTCTCAATATATTCAACGTGAAAACCTACAGAGTGTGACGTATAAATTTTCTGTTCTTAATAAGTCCTTTGCTTTTATGATCACAGAAAATCCAAGCAAAATACATCGGGCTGATGGATGCGAGCGACGCGATATGTTTACTAAAGGCCTTTCATAAAATTCGGGTTGCCGCGATTCCCATGCTAATTTAACAACACTTGTTCTTTTAAATCATAATATTTTCAAATTACATCACAGCGATAACGAGAGCTTTCCCTTTAATGTGAGATTGCTTTTAACGCAAGTACATTTACATAATTATAGTAATTAACAATTTATTTCAAACGTCAAATTACATTTACCAGAAAATCCCGATGTTAATCATCTCTGAAAAGTCTGTTTTGTTATTAAACACCTTTGAAAACAACAAGTAGAAGGAAAAATAAAAAGTACTTCTTTTGAAGGCTTTTTAGTTAAATAATTTAAAAACACATTAATTTATAACCTTCTTTAGTATGCGGAAGAAAAAAATTATTAGCAAGCAAAATTCATTTCTCTTGCCTTAATTATTATTTGATCTGAAATTAAAAAAAAAATATCAAGCAGCCGATGTGTGCTAAATAAATGAAAATTATTCTGATTTCATTCCAAATTTGAATAGTAATTTACATACAAATATGTTAATTTTAATTTCAGATCAAATAATAAT
>DVQH01001678.1:0-11937 GCA_018231625.1 Papilio phestus | reverse complement strand
TCTCTCTCTCTCTCTCTCTCTCTCTCTCTCTCTCTCTCTCTCTCTCTCTCTGGTCTCACTGATTAGTTCCGTTCTGCAAGGTTTGATTGTGCTTGGGACCGATGTCCAATTTTCCATGTCAATCTCTTCTATCCATTTAGTAACGTTGAACATTAAATAGTAACAGACCGTATCATTAACAAACTTATAGCAAGATTAATTTTATTTTTAAACTTAGTAGCGCCCTCTGGTGAGATAAATTTGAATTAGCCAAAGTTTCAAGTGTCTCGGGCGTGATGAGTCACCCCACTTGGCCGGTATTGTGGAGTATGGTGACTCATTGCCACTTTACTTCGTTTTATAGGACTTGCCGGGCGCCATGTTTGTAGATCTCTTTCTCTCCTGGGCACTGCCTACTTTACACTACGCACACACATACACACTTTGTAATTTGATTTGGCGCCCACTTGTGTGCAGTCATTTCACTTCACCGATTTGATCATTCATAGAGAGAAATTCCTATAGATCTACAGAATTGTGTTCCAAACTCAATCAACTCAGCTCAAACACAGACACACATGAAATGTAATGTAATGTAATTAGATTTAAATTCAATTCTACACTTGACAATTGAATTGAAGTGACAATTACGATTCTCAATTGATCGGTTGATCTCAACCCAGTGGGATGAGTCATCATCACTTTTCACATCAAATTGAAAGCCAATTTGTTGCTAATGATTTTTGATTTTGTTGTTGTTTGTTCACTAGATCCTCCTGCGGTGGCAATCGAACCCGATGGACTCATTCCGGTGAATGAAACTTCTTCTCTTCAATTGTGGTGTACCTATGATGCAAATCCTTCCAACTTGACTGAGGTGATCTGGTATCGCGACGGTCGTTCCATTGACTTTGGTCAGTACTCTTCTTCGAAGATGTGGGCTGGCCGAGACGAGCGAGGCACTCCTATTCTCACCATTCACGACATTGATCGCAATGACACCGGTGCCTACTCGTGTCGAGTCAGAAATCAGCTTGGTGCCGTCAACTCACTCACTACAGCTCAACTTGAAGTTGCCTGTAAGTTTATCTCTCAACATACTTTGAAAGCCATTTTACTATTTTTTATTAATATATGTTGATCAGTAAAAAAAGTTATTTTGCTTAGTAAACAAAAAATATTTGGTTATTTTATATTAGAATGTTTATATGAACGTTAGAATGTTTGAATATTAATATTAGAATGTTTATATTATGTTAGTTTATATCAGAATGTTTGTCACTAAATTCAATATATGATCTGTAAAAAATTATTTTATTAAAAAATAATGATCACTTGCTTTAACACTCGGTTGGGTTTTAGGGGTCACTTTCGACCCAAGACATTTTTTGACAATTTTTTAAAATAAGAAGCCCTTGACAAAAAATTTTGAATATTTTTATAGTTTATAAAAATTGGTAAAATTTTTAAATAAAAGATAATTAATGTTTAAAAAAAGATGAAGTTTTCAAGCCATAAAATAGTTTCTAAGGGTATGAAAAACACAACCTATCCGAGTGTTAAATACTTATCAAATTATATTCAATTTTACTGATTGCTTGTTTACTAACTATTTACTGATCATTCATTTTATAAACTGATAATTTGACAAAAAACATACTGACCAGTTACAATAAAATACTGACCACATAATTGTGATCCTTTTATTACAATTTTATCCTAGATCCTCCGGTTGTGGCACTTCAAGTTCTCAGTCCTTCTGCGCGAGTGTTGACCGAGCGGACCCATGGTCCAAATGGAGCATTGTTGCGTTTACGCTGTCGTACCATTCAAGGCAACCCGCCTCAACTGACTTCAGTTCACTGGTATCACCAAGGCCGTCACCGAGTTTCGACTGTGTCGAGTCGTCATTTGAAACCAACCCAAGTGCCACTTTTAGTTTCCTCCACTTCTGCCTCAACTCCACTCTACCGCAGCAGTGGAAGACACTTTGCACTGATTGATGGAGGCGTTTCGCAAGGTCCGGTTGATGGTGTGACACTGGCTAATTCGAATCAAACTTGGACATATTATCAACTTGAACCGGAAATTCTGGAGATTGAAAATGTGACTCGAGACTTGGCAGGAAACTACTCATGTGTCGGTTTTAACGGGGCTGCTAATTCCAGTCAGCTCAGTGCCCAGGAACAGATTTGGGTTAAATGTAAGAGATTTTTTTTTCATTTTGAATTTGTAATATATAATTATATAATTCTTGTAGATCCTCCCGGAGCTGCGCGTTTGACTAGCAGCACAGGCAAGGGTTACGTTTTGCGCGGCGAACGCGCTGTTCTCGAGTGCCAAATCCAAGATCCCGGTAATCCAGGGGCTCATGCTATTATCTGGACTTTGAATGGAGTTCGCTTGAGCCGAGCTTCTGAGGGAATGAAATTGGAGTTGAATCGCAATGGTCCACTGATTGCGCGCTATCGAACTATGCCTGCTGATTTGACCACCTCTGGACAGTACGCATGTGCCGCTGTCAACGAGGTGGGACAAGGCGAGTGGGCCCAGTTTCGCTTGGAGGTCAAGTGTAAGTTGCTTGATCAATTTGAATTAATCCAAAGTGAATTAATTTGAACTTGTCTGGTCATTTAGCCCCACCAAAAATGATGGTCCCTATGCCACCCACTATCGGAGCTCTAGCAAACCAGAGTTTGACCTTGATGTGTCAGATCGAATGCCAACCGTTGTGCTCAATTCACTGGTACCACAATAATCTCACCCTTCTGTCGCCATCAAGCCGAGGCGTGCTCACCTCACCCACTCGGCAAGAGCTTCGAGCAAAGTTGCGCAATGGAAACGAGCTCACCTTTTGGATTGAAACGAATGAGCATCAAGGTATTGCACATCAAGGTGGAACAAGTCAAGATCCAAGTCAACAGTACAGTTTCACCGTGTCCAAGTTACACGTGTTCAACACATCGGCTCTTTTCGACTATGACCAATTGACTTGTACTAGCCAGATGGAGGGACAGGGTGGCGATTTGGGTCAACCCGCTCATAGCACCGTTGTCTTTCGACGAGAGTGTAAGTGGCCAAGTGTTTAAAAAGTTGACTTATTGAACTAACTCGTTGATTCCTACAGATGCGCCACACTCGGTGCACATTTCACGTCCTGTGATTGAGATGCTCGAGGGTGAGTCGTACCCGGAGAAGCCGGTTCAATGCTCGGCACACGGATTTCCCCTGGTACAGTACTACTGGACTTTTGCGCCATTTCTCTTTCCCGGCGTTCCCGATCCGACTCACCAACCAGTGAGCACCGATCCTTCGCAAACTGTGATTGCCATAGGACCTAAATTGGCGACTCTCAATTTTACCTCCAACAATCATCATCAAAGCTTGGCGTTGGCACAGAACGAGATTCTACCACACCCGGAAGAAGAGGATGAAGCAAAATCAGATGCCCGAGTTGCACAAGAGTTGTATCCAACTGGAGCATTGTTCAAGGCGTCGAGGTCACAATCTGGCAATTATACCTGTGTAGCCACTAACCGACACGGTACCGCTATGGCTACGATGACCATCAATGTTTTTTGTAAGTGATAAGTTTTTGAAAAAAAGTTTACAAAATTAATTGTAATTTATAATCTTAAGACCCACCCGAGTGTGAATTACGTCGCATTCATACCGCAAAAGTTTTCAAGCAGCAAGAATCTCAACATGGTCAATCGGGAAGCTCTAGTAGAAGTCAGATCTCTCCTGAGATGTCTGATCCGAGTGCAAGTGGTCATCTGTTGATTTCATGCTCTGCCGTTTCGAATCCGGCTGCGACATCTTTTTCCTGGTTCAGACGAAATGGAACCGAGTTGGTTGAGATTCACCCATCTCCAGACACCGAGCACACACTTTTTGTTGCAATCCAAGACTATGACTACGAAGATGAAGGCACTTACTACTCGAAAGGATCCAACTACCAGTCGGACTATGGCCCAGTTCACACTTTAGGTCACAGTCGTCAGAGTGCAGTTCTTTCGGTTCCCGAGTGGGCTAATTTGGAGGAGTACGCATGCGCGGTGTCCAACCACGTCGGACAGTCTGACATGTGCTGGTTTCAAGATCTTGCTACATCTGGTGGACTATCCGACTCTTCGGTGTGGCTTTCCGAAGACAATCTTTTCATGGTTGCAGCTGCTGCTGGTACTTTGGTCTTCTTGGTTGTGTTAGCAGGCGCAATTGGCGTAGCCGTTTGCTATCATCGAACTCGAAGGGCAACTTTCAAAGGTTTTACCGGGTCTGCTGGTTCTCCCACACCTCAACGTTTTAAGCTAGACCGAGCTCATCCCTTGCTTGATCCATCTTCCTCGCCCGATGGTCTCTTGCCAGATGAGTTTATGATGCTTCCAGAGAGTCGCTCCAAAACTGCAACTTTGACTGCCGGGTATCGAATGTCTAGTGCACAAGCACCACTCATTCCTGGATCTACCTTGCCCAACTCTGGTTATGTCAATCGCAACCGCAATGCTAATCCATATAGTACCTCGATCTACGGTGACGATAGCAATGGCAGCGGAGGAAGTCGACCTTTCTTGGTTTCATACGCTTCTAGTAATGTCTATGCTGAACCAGAATATTTGGCAGGAGATCAATTAACTGGAAGTACTACGGTGACCAATGCTTCATCAAACAATTCGAATAGTGGACCTCCACCACCACCGCCACATCCATTTTTTGCTGAATTTAAAGAAGCTGAAAAATCTGGAAAAACTTCCAGAAATTTTTCCAAATTTAACCAGTAAGGCTTTATATTTTGTGTTTTTGTATTTGGTATTTTAAATTTTATATTATTATAGGAACGATGATGATGATCTTGGGCAAGAAGATGAAAATCTATACCAAAATCATGCTGATTACGGCTCAGGCAATTACGAAGAGGTGAAGCATCCGTCGTTCGAGACGGCACCTAAACGGAAAACAAGAAAGAAGAACAGAAAGCGCAATCGGGCCCAACAGGCCAATTCTTCTACTTCATTGTCGGACTCTTCATCTGGCGATGAGGATAACCCAAAAGACTCTGAAGAGCAATCCAAGTGCCTTGACTCTACCGGACCCAAAGGGTATTCCAAGTTTTTGGAAAATTTCTCGAATGGTGGAGCAAAAAATTACCCACCAGAAGTGGAGGAAGACGATGAGGACTCGGCGCCCTCAGCTGCCTACCACCCAGAGCGTGATTTCTACTACTCAGCCAATCCTGTAGCTACTCATTTTCAGACTACTTCCGGTCGGAGACCACGACAACTTCCCGCGCCCAACAAGTACGGATCGTTGTTGCGTAATAATGACCCATCCTCACCACGTTACCACCAACCGCAACACCTACCACAGCAATACCACCATTCTCCGGTTTCTACGAGGTTATATTTCAACTTTAACCACAATGGTCCGGTGACACCCGGTTCGGAGCCTACCTACCAACCACCGCCCAACTCCTACTACAATTCTCTTCGTTTTAACAACAACAACAATGCATCGAATTGGTCACGTGGAAGACGTCCCTCGAGTCCACCAACCGACCCACTTCGAGCCTACAAACTCTCCAATCCCACCAACTTTCGATCCCAAGACCATCACGCACCGGAACCACCGGACTATCATCGAGTATTCGACCAGAACGATCTTTACCAATAATCTTAATTGCGGCTTGGCCTACTTTGATCCGAATTAACCCCCAAACCCGAAAGCAATTCTTCCTTTAAGGTGCAATCACAAACCGCACTGTTAAAAATACTGTCTGGCTATAATCCAACATTAAGCACGTTTCTGGTTATAACTCTACAAGTCTTTGTCATAAACTTTCAATTTAAAAATGTAAGTTTAAATGTAAGCAGAAATGTAGGAAAAATCAACGCTTATAAGCTGAAGTTTTTTAAATTGTAGAGCTAAGTTGTAAGCTAACTTTTCTTAAATTGGAATCTTAAAAGCTGGTATTTTTGAAATTGTAAGGTATGAATGCTCAATGTCAGCTTATAACCAGACAGTATTTCTAACAGTGCGGAAATTCAAACTAGTTTTGACAAGAAACTCTATGTAGGCTCCAAGTTGTAAGCTTTGGATTTTTCCATAGCAAGCGGAAGTAAATCAACTGCCAACTCCCTTTAAAACCAAAACACTTCCGGTTTTTAGTTTTTATTTTTTTTGTTTTCTCACTGGCATCATGTGATAGACAAGTGTATCCCAATCCTCTCACCTTCATCACCCTCAACCCAATCTTCAACCTTCGCTATACGTAGCCCCCACTTTTCTTAATGCCCCCAAATCTTTCTTATTGTAAAATGATGATATATAACAAAAGTGTACAAAACATCTTCAACCTTCCTTGTTTCTGTAAATGTATATGTAACATGGTCTTGATTGATCTATGTGAAACGAAACAATGTAAAATAACTCTAACTTATCTTTAACTTGTTTTAATTTTTTCTCCTTTTAAACTCCAAGTTGTAATTTAATTTTTTTTGTGGTGTAAATAAATATATATAATATTTTTTAATGATTACAAAACGTGTTATTTATTATGTGTGAAAAGCATTTGGATTCAATACGTGAAAAATTAAAATATGCGTTTGTTTATTTATATACAGAAATGGTTTGTAGTTTTATAATTTTAAGTGAGTTTTAAATTACAGATCAAACAGTTTTAAATATTGATTAGTAACTGATTGAATCGCATATATATAATGACCAGAAATAAATTGTATGGTTTAGTTTAAAATAATAAGACTTTTGAATAGTTAAAAGTAGAATAAAACTATCTTATTCAACTTTTCGAGTTAGCCAAAAAGCGGAAGTACCGAGAATAACTTTGAAAAATAGGAGAAAAACGCATAAACAAATCATACCAGATTTACTGTAGGAAAAGCTAATCTTGGTGGAACACCCCGGAAATTGAACCTCAGTCTTGTTACAATCACGTTCAAACGGATCGTTCTCGTTGGGTTTCTCGCCACAGCACGAACTGAGACACTTGGGTCCGGTATAATCTTCTCTGCCATTCCATCCGCAACATTTCAGATCAAATTGAATATTCTGCAAGATCAGTGTCTTGTCTCTGTCTGTACCATTAATCGTTGTTTGTATACTATGTTGAATTGTAGTCTAAAATTCAGGTTAAAAATTTATTATTAATATATGATATCTAATAAAGTTTGTCAACTCAATATTACAGATGTCTCTTTGTCTGTCTTTCTCTCTCTCTCACTCTTTCTATCTTCTAACTCTCTCTCTCTCTCTCTCGCTCTCTCTTTTTCTCTCTCTCGCTCTCTCTTTCTCTCTCACTCTCTCTCTCATAGCTTCTCTTATCTCTTTCTCTCTCTTTTGTCTTTTAAACTATAAGAAAATTGTTGTTTGGGTTTACAATATTGAGTTGACAACACATTTTAAAAAAATAATAATTACATTATCAATGTCGTTGATGATCACTAGTATCAATAAAGTGATTAATAAAATGCAATGAAAAATTATGATGAAAGCAAACTATATTAATTTAAATAAATAAAATAAAAATTATTATAAACAAATTTTAATAATTTGATCAATTTAACAATTTGACAACTTACCGCTTTGAGCATAAACTCATTCTCGCGGTAAGCTCCAAAGAAGCCCAAGATATTCGTTAGAATCAAAATTAGGCCAGTAACCAGAGAAAAAATTGCTAATGCTTTAAAGTTGTACCCGGTAAATTCACTCACGTTGATTTCTTTGTCCCAAACAATCGATAAGGCGCCCACAATGGCCAGAGAAAAACCCAGAAACTAGAATATTTTTACCGGAACATTATATTATTGTTTAGCTGTTGTTTGCGGTTGTTCAAAAATAAAAATTATTTATTTTTTTATATAAAAAAAACTAGCGCCATCTAGTAGTGAAAATTATAACTGCTTAAAAAATTTATTGCCTAAAGTAGGACTCGCAGAAAAACCCAACTGCTTTTCTTTACAAAGAAGACGATATCTCAAGAACCAGATTTTCTCAGTGTTAAAACTTGCACTATTAACATGTTTTTGAGTAATAATATATTTTTATTTTTGCAATTTGATAGTTTGAACTTTATTGCTTTTTTAAAACAAATTAATCTCCAGAATCGATTTTTCTTAACTCACGAAATTGCATAAAAAATTGTAATTTAAAAAATTATTTTTAAAATTATGGTTAGGTTATGTTTATTACTTATTACTTTGAAATTTAACTAAACCAAACTTTTTAAAATCTAGTGCCTTTAAATGCTCGAAAATAAAATTTTTTTAGAAATCTTGCTGTGATTTCAGGTCTAAGATAAAAGTTGCAATGTATCAATGATTGCAGTGAGTCATCAACAAAGATCGTGCTCATAGGGTGTTATTGATACTCTTTGGTAACTCATTTATTTATCCTGTGGTCTGTGCGCGATTAAGCTACGCTAGAGCTTGAGATTAGCTGTCAGGAGCAACAGATCGCAACAACAACCACAACAAGAACAACTTGTGACTACAATTCATCCTAGTAACTCCCACTCTCGGTTATACAAGTGGAACAATGATTGGATTGGCTTGGATTTAATTCTCAATTTATACAATGTTATATTACAATGCTATTTTTATTTTTTACACAAATATTTATATTTTCCAATTGATGCCGAATTTCACAAATCTAAAGTTATCAATGGCCTCAGCTATCAAATTTTAAATAATTTTAGTTTATTTGTAATATATTTCAATACTTTTATAATATTTTAGCTCAAATACCGGGCAAAAACAAGTTGCCAATGAGCAGTGAAAAATCATTGAAAATGCAGTAAAAACAAGCTTTTATGAAACTAATTTTAAACAAACAAAAAATGCGCTTACCGTGTACAATATGTTCGTTATAATGAGTAGAATTTTTATCAAAACTTTGTTACACATTTTGGCAGAATAAAGTTGTAGACAATTTATTATAAAGTAATAGATCAAAAGTTAAATTCACTTAGTTTATCTCGTGCAATCTTAGACTATTTATATTCATCTTTTCCACCAATTAGAAATCACATTACCAAGCACAGTAAGTTGTAAAGGTTAAGGTTTGAATGTTTCAAGTATGCGAATTAGGTATTGAAAAATGGCATGCATAGCTTGGACAAGTGCATGCGAGGAGTGTAGTTCGATGGTTGTCTTAGTGACCACTGAATACCACTGTAATGCATCATTAAATTCAAAGTTATCAAAACAAACCTTTGAAGGTTAAAACTCAATTTTATATTTAAATAAATAACACCAACAACTTAGATAAGTGTAAAATTATGTTTATTTTTATTTATTTTCCAAAAAATACTTTTTTGTTATATTCTATTTTACAATGTGTGTGGGTGTGTCATTAATGTCTTCTTTTTGTGTGGATTTAGGTCCAATACACGGTTTTGAATATAGTTTAATTGTGAATTGCTCATTGACTCCGAGACCTTACCCCTTAACGTCTAACCTCACGAGCAAGACAGCAAGCGGCAAATACGAGAATGAGCTCGGTGAGAATGATGGCAATGCACACTCCCATCACACTGCCCAAGTAGTGAGTCACCTCATCCAACTTGAGCTTCTGAGAACAACCCGGAAAGGTGACCTTTGACTTCTCACAATCGTTATCATACGGATTGTCCGAGTTCGGCTTAGTGCCACAACACGAACTGAGACATCGAGTTCCGTTGTAGTCGTCCTTGCCATCCCAACCGCAGCACTTGAGGCTGTACTGCACCTCCTGTAGAATCAGTGCCGTATCCTTATTTTTGCCAATCTCAGCAATTGCATCCTTAATGCCTTGCTTAAGCGAACCTTCAATCTAATAATAATAAAACAATAAATTCATCTTTAATTAGTTAACAGTTCTAAAACAACAAAAAGAAGATCTTAAACTTACATCACCCTTCTTGGTGACAGCATAAACAATTGCATAGATTTGGGCGGCAATCAGAAGAATAATGAGAAAGCCATACTGTAGATACAAGTTAAAAGATGTCACATCAATGTCAAAACGAAAAACATTTGAAACACAAACATTTAACTTACAGTGTTTAGCATAAAGGAGTTTTCACAGCATGCTCCAAAGAAGCCAAAGATGGCGATCAGTGCAATCACCACACCAATGGCGAGAATGATGAACGAAACTGCTTTGAAGTTAAAGTGTGCCAAGTCGGTGACTCCTTTAGTCACCTCGTCCCATTTGACCAGTTTATAACCCACAAAGATGATACCACCACCCAGGACCTACATGGGTACAGATACAAGTCAGATGAGTCATCAAACCAACCATTTATCTTTGATTCTTAAATTAATTTTTATTATTAAAAATCAAATTCAATCTAATAAAAAATTAACTCTCGGAGGTTATTAACTTTGTTATCACACACAGACAGACAAAGTCCAATTGCACTACTAGTTTTTACTATAGTGTCGTCATACTATTTAATTTAATTTTTTATGACTTGCGGGAATTTTTTTATATTTTAAAATAAAAACAAAAAACACGTAGAACACCCGTGTTACTGACATATCACAACAACAAACACTTACCATAAACACAAGGTTAATGATGCCGAGGATGATTTTGATAATCTGACTTCCACACGAAACCATTGTGATTCACAGAATTTGGTTCGAGGTGAGAGTGGTAGGAGAAAAAAAATCACAGATATTCACAAGGTGATAAAGAGAGAAAGAGTGAGAGAGAGAGGCCAAAAAAATTGTTTGAGGTAATCAATATAATATAATAAAAAAAACTCGATGGTATCAAACGTGTGGCAGATGTGGAACTAACGAAAGGCTCGAGATGTTTATCCAACTAAAACTAACTAAAGTGGTGATGGTGATTGCAATCGAGTGATCACGGAGGAATTGGTTGGTTGGCACACTGTTGCAGAGTGTATAGAAGTGAGTGAGTGTGTGTGCTCAGAGGGGAGTATCCAGGGACGACAGTTGGCGTGAAAGAGAGAGGGAGAGAGAGAGAGAGAGCCAAAAAAGAGAGAGTTAGCAAGTGTGAGAGATGAGAACCAGACCAGGCTCGACACAACTGCATTCACAATCCAAACTCTCGGTGGTGGATAGGTTTTTATAAGTCTTCGACGACAATGAGAGAATGATACTTTTTTTCTCTCTTCACCTCTGGTTGCCACCGGTGAGTCGATTAGATACGACCTCTCACATACACACTCAGGGTATTAGTGAGTATAGCCTTAAAAACTTTAGGTAATGTGTATGGCATTTGGGGCTCATTTCCTTATCACACCTGTGTGCCATACCGTCTATTATCGCTATACTAACCAATGGAGTCAATATACAGGGGCAACAAGAAGAACAGAAAAAGTGAGTGAGTGAGTGAGAGAGAGAGAGAGAGAGAGAGAGAGAGAGAGAGAGAGAAGAGAGGGGGAGAGAGAGATTGAAGTGGAAAAGAGGGAATAATAGCAAACATCATAGGATTGGATAAAGAGAATTGCAACCAGACCTTTGCAACTCTATACAAAAGAGAGAGGGAGAGAGAGAGAGAGAGAGAGAGAAAGAGGTGAGAAAGTGAGTGATAGATAACCCCCAACATGCCAATATGAGTGACTCACAGCAGTAACAATGGAAATTATATATACACTTATATTAATCACTTCTTTATTTTATTGTAAGATTGAAATGATGATGATGATGATGCAGCTAAATTGGGATGACATCTTGAGATGACTCATACATATCTATTATATCAATCATATCACATTATCACTGTGATCTAGTGATCAAGAAAATGTGCCTGAAATCCTGGATCGACCCTTTTTTCGATTATTATTGTGTTGGTTTTATTACGTAACAATAATAATAAAACCAGAGCACTTGCGGTCGTGAATCACCATGACATCATCACGTTTTTCTCAAGTCATCTCTCTCTCTCTCTCTCTCACTCTCTCTCTCTCTCACTCTCTCTCTCTCTCTCTCT
>DVQH01001677.1:0-11947 GCA_018231625.1 Papilio phestus | reverse complement strand
ACTAATGTTAAAAAGAGGTAAGGTCTGTATTTTTGTATGTATTCGATTAATGTAAAAACTATGGGGTCGATTTCAAAAAATCATTTACTATGAGAAAGCTAGTTTACATATCTGTGAGTAACATGGGTTATACTTTTTTAATTTCACGCACGAATTCGCAAGCAACAGCTCGTTGTACATATAAGAAAACGTTTTTAATCGAATCGTACATTAGTAGGGGTAATTAGAGATATGATTAAAAATTTGCTCACTATAAATTATATCAGCACAGTGAAATGATAAAATTCTACGAAATTTAAACGTCGAGATTAAATTACATTATTTTTTTCACTCCACATCCAGATCTTTCTGTTAATAATAAATCAATAAATTTAGGAATTAAAATTACAACCAGTAATGTAGCAAAATATTGTAACTACTAAAAAAATCAGTAATTTAAACAACGAACCGAACCAAAGAAGGCTTCAGAGATTTTAATGAAGGCATCACAGCTCGGAAATTTTCTTTTATTCGTTATCAAAACGAATTTCGACTGCGTTGTCCGTACAAAGATATTGTTTTAAGTTCGGAACAAAGCGACGCCGCAGCGGTTGTGAGCAGGTCGCCAAAGATCACCCGAATTCCTTGGAACAATTATTCCGCCGCGACTTCCCTTCGAATGCAATTTATCGTTCAACTTTTTACCGCTTTTCTGCACAGTCAAACGACTCACTTTGGCATAGGTTAATAAATGATAGAGACTACGAGATAAAAGTAATCTTTAATTAAATTAAACTAATCTACTACTGCACTGCATATTGAATGCATAACGAAAAAGCAGTCTCATATTTACTGTCTTTTATAATAAACGAAACATTCCATAGCAAGGCAAAAGAATGTCATCGTTACAAGAGTCCGTGTTGGTATACCGAGTCACATTTCAAATTCAGTACATATTATGTTTTGAAACTTATGTTCATTTTGACAAACAGCTGTATAGTGAAGATACAGTATTTTCTAGTTTTTCGTATCTTATCGTTAAAGGTCTGGTAGCTTACTTTTTTTTATAAAATCAACCGTTGCCTCTGTTGATACGTTAGTCTGTGGTCCGCAATGAGATTAATTGAATGGCGGGTAGTTTTAGGCGTCGTCTGCGGGCACTACCGGTCTGAATGATTTGCCGCTTCCGACGCCGCGGACTGCCGTTTAACGATATGTCTTGGGGTCGGCAGACTCGCCGCTTTGTCATAAAAATGGGAGGGTGCAATTAAGTGCATCCAAAGGGACTGTTAGAGCTGTCATATTCTCTAAATAATGTTGAAATAGTATTTTGTTTTTTTGACAGTTTTCTACTATTTTCTTTTCTAGCTAGTTAGCTAGATAGTTATCTATGGTCGAAGTCAATTGAATTATTGATTCCTCGCGGCTTACTCCATATGGAATTATAAAAGGGTAACAAATAGCTATGTTACTGAGTGATAACGTAGCTTTATAATGGTGAAAGAATTTTGGAAACAGGTCCAGTAGTTATTGAGTTATTTCAATATATACAAAAACACAAATTTTTCCTCTTCATAATGTTAGTACAGATACAAAAGTAATTGAACATTTTATTTTAGCTACCGGCGCCAATTACATTTATTTACTATCTTTCGCCTGCAACTTCATCCGCAAGGAAGTAAAAAATCAACTCAATCAACAGTAACTGGCCTATCTGTTCTTCCAGCCAATGCTTTACATCTATACTACATTTCCTAGAGATCCGTTCAGTCGTTTAGTTGGTAAAGTCTCACAAATATCCATCTATATAAACTTTCGCATTTTACAATATTAGTAAAACATTTAGAAACAGCTTAAATAATTATCTGATTTATTCACAAAGCCAACTCTTATACAAGTAAGATAAAACCATCTTTCAATTAGTAGAAGCCATTCGATAGCAGTGCGGCTAACTAGTGAGAGAATATAATAAAGTAGGGCGATAGGGAAGTCCCTAAGGAACACAAATAATATAGTTTGTGTGGGACGTGCGCGAACTCCGTATTCCGCCAATTAATACAAACTTGCCGGAGTGAGACTTGTTAATAAATGTCGCTAATAATCTTTACCGGTTTTATTTAATCTTTTTATAAATATAATTCAGATAAGATGCTTGTATTGTAATAAATTTATTTGATAAATTCAGTTTTTTTTAAAGAAATCGATCGGAATAAATTTGGAAGAAGTAATGAGAAATGTTTTAGGGGCGAGGGGGGAGTGATAACAATAATATGGTTTTATTCGAACTGGTTTTGATGTGTATTTGATTTTTTCCAGTCTTTAGGAGGAGCTTGGAGCAGTTGCTGTACATCTCTTGGCGACGCCCAATAAAAAAAATTGTACGATTATTGTCTGTGTTTTTCATAACTTCCCAAATCCAGCCAAATTTCCTTTTTCCTTTCGTAGAAACGTTTTATATCTTGATTACTTAATTAGCAATAAAACAGTCATACGTTGTAAATTTGGTTCTAGAACGTGCGTGGTTAAATAATTTATAGATTTACAGGTTTTACTACCGGAAGTAATATAAACTAGATTAACGAAATAAATCATACGAATGTCGTAAACCTTTCGACAATATTAATTGAAATAGTACAGTTTGTGTTAACTGTTACTTTGTATGATTGTAAAGTATTTTCTAGTTCTAGATAGAAAATATTTTTATTATATGAAGAAAACTAGCAGAAATTATACAAAAATTCTAATTTTGAAATAAACAAAAGAATGTTATCGTGATTGGAAATCATGATTTAAAGACAAAATATTATCGAAGGAATTATTTCAGATTTGTAATCTGCGTTTTACATTAAGCAAGCTTAAAAGGTTATATTGATTCTATTTTCTTAGTATCCTTCAAGTAAGCAACGAGTCATTTTATTTGTTAAATACACGGGAAACTTTTAAGCTACATCATTTTATAGTCATGGGTCAATTCTTTGCTTTTGTAGCATTAATGGTCCGGCATGAGTTATTAGACTCAGCATGAGTTATACAGCCCAGCATAAGTTATACGGCCCAGCATGAGTTATTAAGGCCGGCATGAGCAATCAACGCGTCTTGCTCGTAAGTCGTAAAACGCGAATCGCATTAGCAAAGGGTTGGACGAAACGCCTCTGAAGTTCTATTGTAGCTGTCGCAAATTTGCGTGTGGTACAAGTTACAGAAAATGTGACAGCGTTCGAAGATACTATGTCATTAATGTTACTGGTAGATATTTTTGCAATTGGCCGTTTCCGCAATATGATAGTTATCGTCGAGGTTCGTATAGATAAATAAAGATGACACTAGAAACATATTTGCCAGGATGGAAATGACATCTCTATCTCTAAGTTACAGGAACCTATAAGGAAAAAGAAAATGATAACTCATGTAATAAATAAAAAAAAATCTTAACACTTCAATCAAAGAGAGTAATAATTATGATCAGGAAAGGAAAGAAAATCGAATTTATTTTGTTTTATAAATTAAAAGTTAACTTGCTTCAGCTTATGTTTTGCACCACGGTGAAAGTGGTCGGTCGTAAACAGTTTATGAGGAGTCGGTGGTGTGGCGACGGCACAGATTAAAATCATGCATTTATTTTATAATGTCATTATGGTGTAAGTGTCGTGTTCCCTCGCCGTTGCAATAATGCTTCCGTGCTTAAAATATACGGAAATAGGTCAATCCAACAAAAATTCCTCTATATTTACAGCGAATTTAAGTCTCTTAGTAATAGAGAATGTAGACGAAAATAAAATTGTGTTCCTATTGTTTAAAGGAAACATTTGTTTGATACGACGTAAGTTGACCTGAGGTCGGACGTTTAACTTTGATACATCGATACGAAATCTCAGAACACAAGGTTAAAGTTACAAGTTATTATCTCACGCACTTGGGTATTTATTGCGATAAAAAGTATTGAGCAACACATCTATAAAAACTACAAGCGTGTTAGTTTTATAGATGTGTTGACGTGATGTATTATGTTCGATTTGATTTTCACATTATTATTTTTGAAAAATAGTTATTTGTATCCCTCCCCCATGCATTTCCGGGTCTCTTACCCCCCCTTTAAGTCATTAGCGCCTAAAGGTAGGTAGGAATTATGTTGGATTTGAATTTGACATTATTCATTTCGACACAAACGAAACACGACAAGATGGAAACAGTGGATTTTAAAATGAATAATGTTTTGAAAAACAACTGTTTTTCAAAATGAAAAATAACTGTTTTGTAGCCCCTTTCCACTACTTTTTCTGGGTCTATTTCACCCCCTTTAAGACCTTAGCGCCCACAGATAGGTATTATCGACCTCTTTGGGAAAGACTGCTTTCGTAGCAATCATAAGCTATAATCTGAGACGTATGTTGCTAAAAAATTTCATGTCAAAGACATTTTTTCGTTGCAATATTAAAATTTAATTTTATTACATTATGGGGGATCACTCAATTATCACAGAACATAGTTAAATTTATTTTTCCTTTCGCAATTCTTGTATCTTTAAGTTTACTGAAACAAAATCACACATGAACGTTATCAATGACGAGAACGCAACTCTGATGAACTAGAGATGGGTCGTAAACGTTTCGTTTACTGCCAACACGAGTGTCGATCAAAAGACGACACAAATACATTCTTAACCTAATTTTATTTTATATAATATCTTGGCATGGCTTGACTACAGTCTGATAAAGTCTAATTTCACATTTAACAACGAAGTATTCAACCTGAAAATTCGTGTGTAGCTAAAAATGTTTAGATGGATGCATGTATGTTTTTAACCTAAACTGCTGAATCGATCTCATTGTCTAGATTCTGGAAGAACATATAGACCACTTACTGAGTTATCTTATAACTTCACGCGGACTAGGTCGCAGGCAATAGCTACTTTTAAATATACATTCAGCAATTGACCGTATAGTGGCAATGCAATAAACCAACAGTCAGAGGGGCGCGTTACCGTGGTCATTATGCTCACGACCACGCCCGGGGACTCCCCCGGCGAACATAAAACTGACCGACGATGAAACTTAACGGCATCGCAGCAACCTTTTCAATTAACTACATCATGTTCGTGTCTTAGATGTGCTTACTGATGCTACCGGGGAGAGTGTTTGCGTTAACTATAAATACTGTTGTTCCTTTATTTGTTTGCAAATATCTACAGGTACCTGAATTGTTCTTTTTTGCCTAACTTTAGCTAATTCAAAATCTTAGGGTGTAATTTCATTAGTCGTTAGACGTCGCATGCGTTGGGCGATATACGTTACATACTGCGCATTGTCCTTTTTAACTGAATCCTTGCACCACTGTTGTACCTTGACTGATCATTCGATATTAACGAAGATTATTTGAGTGTATTTTTTAAATAAATTTAAAATATACAAGGATAAAACCGTAATTAAAAGCTGAACAGAAGTCGGTATATATGTCAAGTTAGCACTTAAACTTAGAGTCGGTAAGCAATATAAGCCGAAGGCTCTGAGCGAAGACGCAGTTATCTTGCAGGCGACGTGAAGGGTTGGCGAGGGCCCTCGGAGATTTGACGGCGGGATAAGGGCCCTCACAACTAATAGATCTGATGTCTCTTATGAAAGACGCTTCTGCTACGCAATGTTCGAATTTCTGTTAGACAGGATACATTTGAGGTAAATACTAACTTTTGTAGACGTTTCATGTTACAAATGTAGTGCCAGTGCTAAGCTAGGTTTTTCATACGTGGAAAAGTTTGTGTGACGCTTTAAGTCGTCATCATCTTCTTGCCCTTATCCCTACGGAGGGTCGGCATAGTATTTGCTGCTCTTCCATACATCTCTATCAGCCATCATATCTATTTCCTTCTTAAGTATCCTATTTCATGCCATCCATCCTTATTTCTTCAGTCTTACTACACCTTTGTAGCCATCGTTGTGAGACGCTTTTAAAAAGTAAAAATTAGTCTTGCTAAATCACTTGTCATTTGATGTCATAAAGTAAATTAGATGTCTTTCAATAAGAAAAGACTACGCAGATCTATTTGGGGAAAAATCTTAACCATTCGCATTGCCTTTTAACCCGTGATTTTCCATAAACAGCTGAAGGGCGCGTCGTCCAATATAAATTCCAATTAAACGTACAAAATGGTGGAAGTGGGTTTGATTAAATTCATACAAAAGCGCCGAAGGCGGCGGGATGTGGAACATTCGCCACCATCTTAATTCGAGGGCGAAAATCGGCCGCGACTCAATGTCAGAGTATTTCCAATTACTCTTCAATCCTTCCATTCCAGACCCTTAGTATGGCATCTGTCACTTTTATTCAAATGTGTATTTTGTTGTGTGCGAAAGTGATAGGTATGGGGTTAATTTTGGTTCGGCCGCAAGGCATACCTCACCTTCCGTACGCAAATTGATAAGGTGAGTTTAAACAGTTGTTATTATAATTTCAAATGTAATATTATTAATTGAATGTCCTCGAGTACAGGTAGCTTAATCTAACGTCAAATGTTGAAACTCAAGCAGGGTATTGACGTAACTTTAAAACAAGAATTCCATATCGCGTTGTTATCAAGTTGCGATATGGTATTTAACTTTTGCTTCGGATATTCTTTCCTGAATGAAATTTAAATAAATCTTTGGAACTACATACTTAGCAGAGTTTTATTAAATCTTACACGAGAGATATCTATGTGGAAGTATATCAAAATATTAACACCTTTCTCGGCAAATTAATGCAGATCCTAATATTGCACCTGTGCCACCCCGAAGCTTTATTAGTAATTATTACATGGTTCGTACGATCCCATTATGAAGGAACCCGTCCCCTAGGGACTGGTGTTACACTATATTAATAACCAATTTAATTTAAAATTAAATTATCGATTTAACCTTAGAATTTAACTAATACTAGGTCTGTTCTAAAGTGTTATTTACTACATAGATCTCGTGTTAAGTCAAGCATAGATCTTCCATAGAAGTTATATAACATAGATATTCCATACAAGTTCTGTTACAGAATTATAAACAATTTACTTAACCTGTTAAAAGTTTTTAAAGAATACGGACACAAAAAAGAAAGTTAAAACTAACTCTTATAAGCAATAATACTCCAAAAAAGTTTAAATCTCCTACAAAGTTTTCCCATATAAACTTGAGAAGTCATAACTCGGTTAGGCCCAATGAAATCGTGCTCTAACTTCGGACCATCTCGTATTTATGACCCTTGACCCATGTCCATATATCAAAGAGAGCAGTCGTCATTAGGAGCTGACCGTTTCCAGACTGAATTAAGATTACATCCAGCAAGTGTCGCCATTTGAATAACTTTGAACTTTACGACCCGGTGATAGGGCGGAGCGATATTAGGCGTTTGGAATCGCGGATTTCATTCGTGTAACGCCTGTTGTAATTTATTTCAATGATTGGACCAAATCATAAGCGGTAGCGATTTTGATAATTTTCAAATAGAGACTAATATAAATTAATGTATAAGTACAGTTCCCTTGTAAATATGCTAGATAGTTTGTAAATTCTTTGCAGAACTTAAAAATGCCTATGTTACACTTTTGTAACATTTTTCTGTAATCTTTGTTGCACTCCTGTGTTGAACTATAAAATAATCATTGTTCTATGCATGAGTTCGAAAGGCCTTTTCGAATTATTTTGCTTTGTATAAAACATCGCCAAATTTTCATATCTTAAACAAGAACTAAAATATAAATACAAATGTAATATCGTACATGTGTACATCATTAACTTGGTCACCCGAGTCGTCGTCGTAAATGCGGTATCAAACTGTTTTATTGCGGGCGACGCATGATTTAATGAAATCTTTAATATTGCAGATAAGACCCGGGACTGCTCGTAAATTGCCCTTTGCAATATACCCGCCATCTCTAATGCCCGCTTGAAATAATACAAGACTTTCTCCATCTTCCAAGGCACGGGCGGACTTTTTTGTAATATTAAATTTTAATTCCGTAACTACGCAATGCAGCTTTGATAATGTTCTCATAATCTCATATAATTCAGTCGTTAAAACGTTGTAATGAACGCTCAGAATTTCGGCTCGGTTTTAGCAACGCCCTTTCATATTGCGGCGTATAAATCACGTATTGTTCAGGTTTTCGGGTACAATTTTTTTTATGACTTTGGGCGGTTTAATGTGGTTTGCTTATTAAAGGTTTTACTTTTAAAATTACTGGACGGAAATGCTCTGCTAATACTCTATTAAAAGTTCGTTCTATTGTCCTTAAAGTATTAATATTTAATTAATAAATAGTTATACTATGTAAGTTCATTTATTCTTTTCCAATATACCAAGATTTAATGGATTTTTAATATCTTCGTTAAGAACGATTCGAAATTTTAATTAATCAGCGGCGAATGGAGGCAGCAGCAGCTGTTGCGAAACTTTTCAAACCTGCATTAGCACGATATTAAAAAGCATTGGCAATGATTTACACGTCTTCGTTGTCATGTCGTTTTAGAAGGGTTTTCTAATTTTTAAGAGATCCTTTTAAATTAAAAGGTTTGACATAATAGCTGTAGTTTCTAGTAGGTAAATAATATTTGTTCTAAACTTTAAAATTAAAGAAAGTGTAATAATTATATGTTAAGTAAAATTTTCAATTCTATTAATCTCTAAACAAGATCCCACATTTTATTTCAACTGATTAATGGAAGAGAATCAAGTGACAACTGAATATTTTATGGAAACAGTCCCCATGTTGGCACAGAGTAATTATAAATAGAGTGTATCGGGTTGCGTTTATGACAACTGGTAGAGCTGTGGTCGTAAAGTACGGAACCGACTTCACTGTTGTTAACCTCAGTGCTAGTTGTGTGGTACAAGTTATAAGCTAAAAGCGATAAAAGATTTCCTAAAGAAGAAAAGTATCATTTTTTCCTAATTAAAACCAGACTAACAAATTAAAGGTCAAAAGTTTTTATTATAATAGAATGAAAAGTGTTTTAACGCTTGTCTTTTTTTGTAGTGGGAAAAAACTTCAAAGTTTTGTTTTTTCTATAAAAGTTTTTCAGAACTAACTTGTGAAAAAGTCGATCAACGGAAATTTAAGGGTCGTCTTTTAAGATTATTTTAAAACTTGCACCAAACATATATTTGCATTTCCGGATTTGGTCCGAAGCCGCGGTTCGTCCGGTCCTTTCCTGAGGCAAATGCCGGCCAAATGTCAATGCGGGCTCAGGGATCACGAGTCTAAAAGCGCTACAAAATTTTACTTGAGTCACATATTCACATATTCTGTTTAACAGATATTTTAATGTAATTTAAAGCATTTAAAAAATTCTAGATTTTTTTTATTTAAACAGAGTTAATTTCTTCAACTCACTAGTACGAAGTACTTGCATATTTTACCCTTAGTTCGGTTATTAAAGCTACAGACAACGATCAACTTTATCTACGAAAAAGCATTCAAGTCGTTGGTAAATTAATTTTCCTTCAAAACAAGTCGCCACGGTTTTCATTTAAAGTTGCGCTTTGAAAGCAGCGAGTGAAAGAAGCCTGCCGCCACTGAAAGAAGCCTCGATAGAACTGATAAGGGAAGCGGAACACCGCGGAATTACTTCGGCTGACATCCATTGAAAGTTGTCGCCTCTGTACAAACTATTTAATCAAGGCGAGACGAAGTTTGTCAATGCATAGTATATTAAAAAACTAGATGTCGAACTTTTATTGAAGGATTTTTAAAACAGTATTTTAGTACTCTAAGAGCTTGTGTAAATGTAACTTCATTTGATCATGTACATAACATACATAAGGGTCACAAAAATGCATTTAAAAAAACATCAACACAAGTCCTAACATAGATAGATGCAATTCTTCATAGAGAGCCTCTTCGTGTTTCACAAAGGTTTAAAAAAAGAATAAAAAGAAACATCAATCACACCGCTCACGTTACACACACATACACTATTCGTCATAGTAACACAAGCACCAGCTGTAAATCAGAGAAGCGTGAACGAACCTGAACTCGCTAACATTTTGTGAAGGGCGCACAAGCACGCAAATGGTGCTTCAAAAATCCCCGATCAAAAAGTCGGACGCACGGACGGACGGATAAATTAGATTAGTTAGCGATGCCAGCACAGTCCGCTTGCAGGCGCCACGCATTCCCCCATTTGTACTAATACCTACGGTTTGATGTACATTGTAATCATATGTAGATTATTACAAAACTTACAGTACATTTCTGATTAACTACAAAACGATAATTAAACTATCGATTTTTGATATTACAAATACCGTTGACATCGGTGGTATTAACATTATTTAAATTAGAAAGTTCTTTAACATATCTTTAAACAAAAGTATAAATATAACGGAAATTATTTTCAAAAGAAACACAATCATTCAGAGAAAATAAACAAAACTTTATAGAACCCCTTACCTAGCAGTTACATCACGTCCGACGAAATTGAAATTGTACGAAGACAAAGCAAAAACAAAACTCATGCCGGTGTAAAAACGTTCCTAAATATAGCTCGCCGTTTGTTGGCAGTGTAATTGACCGGCGGACGGACTCCGTATGCATTATTCACAGGCGATCGATAGCGGCGCGGAGATGTGCCCGAATAAGCTCTTAACTACGCTATAAGTAGCATTAATAACAACTGTAATTGCACCGGAACAGACCTGGTTAGGATAGATATTTAAACACGGTTAGTTGCCATCTGAGTTGCAAATCAACTCATTGAATACTAGTTATTTCTTATTCGAGACTGCATTAAACATAACCTATGCTTTTCTTATAAGTTAAGATTTCTAAGCAAACAGTAAACATCTACATTGGTTTAATGCTTGATGGGTCTTTTTAAATTTCCATGTATTTTTTTATCATCACACATAAATATAACTACAAAAGCGTTACATTTTGGTAACAATGTAATATTTTCGTAGTTGCGGCAAACTGAAAATATTTGTAAACAAAAAAGCCTTTACATATTTTGGGCGGGAAAGCGTAGCGATCTGAAAACGGCCACTTTTGCTCTCGAGTCAAGTTTGAGTGACATTTTAATGGAGTCGAAAGAATTTATTCAGGAGCACCGTCGCTACACCGAACACCGACCGTCGACCGAGGACGCATAGAGATGTTGTACTGACTCAAACGAGAACAGAGATATCCGAGATAGTTTTTATTTAGTCAATGGAGTATTTTTTAAAAAAACGTATTGAACGGATTATAAGTCATTATCTCTTTGGAGTCATCACTCGTGGGATCGGACCACAAAGGATTATAAACCTCAATGTTTTGGCTTTGTTACGAGCTATTAAAAACGGGTTCTTAGTGGTTAATCTAAATATTAAATTTCTTACAGTTAAATAATGTGTATGTATGATTTTAATCTTTGCGAAAAAGCTCGTTTTTATTTGAATCGGTTAATACACTAAGCTAAAATCAAACACCTAAACAAATCAAAATCACGATAATTGTAGACTTTAAGCAATTTTAGGTAGTATAGTATAGTATTTCAGTATTCATTACGGTGTGCATCATATTTCATATAAAAAAACTACAAACAACGTATATGCTCTATAGTTTTTACTGTGAAATACAGGAAAAAAAACATAAGTTTCCACATGAAATCCGCTGATAAAGATAAAACGTAGTTTGAGTAGGGTGCGCGGTCCGCGGCTTTCAAAATGCATGAGCTGGCTCGCGCCCGACAAGGGATATGTCGGCTACAATGCGTGCGCTATCTTTTAGAGGTCAAATTGTTGGATTTAATTGTGTCAATCTCTTTTATAACCTGACGATTTTTATAGTATACGAGACACCTACGTTTGGCAATACTTCCCTTTTAGTGGTAGAGGAATAGTTTTGATAAGTAAAAACAATGCAGAGTTTAAAAATGGGAATAATAAGGACATTTTTTTTTATAATGTAAGGTGGCAAACGGCCACCTGAATCCACCGAAATGGAAAGCGACCGCTGCCCATAAACATC
>DVQH01001676.1:0-11948 GCA_018231625.1 Papilio phestus | reverse complement strand
GAGAGAGAGAGAGAGAGAGAGAGAGAGAGAGAGAGAGAGAGAGAGAGAAAGCCGTCAACAACAACAACAACAAAGAATCGATTGTCGACCGTCGGTCGGACTCGATTCTCTCTCTCTCTCTCGACTGTCACTAATGGAAAGTGGCCCTCGCTGTTCTAATGGGCCTCATTTGGATCACACTGAGAGAGAGATTCGGCGCTCTTTTGGCGTGACCAATCGAATCGCGTTGGCCGCATCTCAGCTATATAGCCAAAGCAAGCTTCGCTGGCACGGATCAATCCGATGGATCGTTTTCAATGACCAGAGAGAATGAAAGTTAAAGTGAAACAGTGAGAGAGAGAGTGAGTGAGAGAGAGAGAGAGAGAGAGAGAGTATCACCTCGTTTATAGTGCAGCAACCGGGCAAACAGGAAACCAAGACGGGTAAGTGATACCCGCGAGAACAATGGTTCCTCTATTTTGAGTTATTGTGAACTCTCGCTTTAAAGCATCGCTCACAATCACAAAATTCACGCTTGTCACACCCGCACACATTTTTCTACTCTACAAACCACAAACTTCTTTATTACTCTTTAAAATTTTTTAATGTCAATTTATTTTGTCTAATAAATTGATTTTTGTTTTCGCAAAATAAAAGCTTGTGAAATGTGGTCATTTTTCAATAAAGCTAGTTCTTGAGATTTAAGTAGAATTAAATTAGCTTGAACTTGATTCTTAATCAATCTATAGATAGCTATCTCTCTCTCTCTTTCTCTCTCTCTCTCTCTCTCTCTCTCTCTCGTCAATTACAACTTATTTTTGGTTTAATATCCAAATCAGAAAATAATTTAGTAAATTCTTAAAAATTGATATTATCAAAATCTCAATTCGCCAAAATTGCAGTTGACATTTTTTTCAATTCGAAATGAACTAGTTAGTTCAAACTTTAAATCTTCTGTCGCGACAGTTTGAACTAATACGCACACACACACTTCAAACTGTCACTCAATGTGTGTTTCACTTCATGGTTCTACTCAATGCAAAGTTGCAAAGTGAAGTGAGTTGTTTTGGGTAAAGTCGAGGATTAGGGAGAGTGAGAGAGAGAGAGAGAGAGAGAGAGAGAGAGAGAGAGAGAAAGGTGCCTTGTGTCTAGGTCTATGTCTGAGGTAAACAATCAAAGTCAATCTCTCTCACTCACTCGGTGTGAGTAGTGCATAAGAGGATTAACCACGGCGCCGTCGATTGACCTAAAACAATAATAATAATCTCGATCATATGTGCCCGGTGACTTCCCCAATCGGTTTGCATTGAAAACTCAATCTACCTGCGACTAATCTAGTTTGCTCGAGTGACTCTCTCTACCTCTCTCTCTCTCTCTCTCTTTCACTCACTCCAGTGTGACCTTCTAGATAGTCAAACTCGAAACCCCACTAAATGAAGTTGTTTGTCTGTCTAAGCTTGAAACTTTTTATTATTATATATGTATTCGTCTTTTTTGTCCGTCGTTCAAGTGAGTGTAGTGTGTCCGGATTAACGGCGGCTAGACCCCGGTGACTCTAGTGCTCGTTTTGTTCCCATTAAGACCACCTTGACGCGCACCATTACACCCTACTACCCTTAACCTTTAGTAGCTTTTGTCCCCATTTCGAGAAGCATATAAATATGAGGCGTGTGTGTGTGTGTGTCTGTGTGTGTTTGTATGGAACAATTGAGTCCCATAAGGACGCACGCGACATCCAATTGCCAATTGGGATACCCCCACTGGGTCCTAGGTGTGTTTCAAATTACCTTGAGTTCACTCTCTCTCTCTCCCGGGTGGCCTCTGCACACCTCTATGTAAATGCATAATTGGTGCTCTAAACGACAATTCGGATTGGCCCTTGCTCTGGTTTGTTGTGCCACCCAACTGGAGTGGCACTCAAGTGCCTTGATTCAAACACACATCAATGCCTTTTCTCTTTCTTTCTCTCTCTCTCTCTTTCACTAATCGGATCGCAACAGTAGAACACAATAGCCACTCGGGTCCTGACTTCTTGACTACCACCCGACACGTCGACACGGACACTTCACAATTCACTTCGCCATCATCTCTTCAATTGTGTTACAATTTACATTTTTCCGTTACTCTCTCTCTCTCTCTCATTTTTCTGTTCCATTGATTACTTCCAATCACCAACGGTGACCCGGTGCATTTTTGTATATCAACTTTTAGTGACTCTATCGACTAGTATACTAAACAAATGATAATAGACTGTTTGAAGTGAGAGAGAGAGAGAGAGAGAGAGAGAGAGAGAGAGAAAAGTGAGAATACACGTACGTGAAATAATTATTTTTTCACAGGCTTTGTTGTTCTCAGTGAACAACAAAATACCTCGAGAGTAGAGTTTTTTAAATCGATAAAATCTACAAACCTTGTGTCGGCCAATTTCGAGATATATCATCAGTAATAAAAAAATGTAAAAATTTGAAAAACTGCAGAATTTTGTTTCTTTAAAGAAAGAGAGAAAGGAATTTGCGACATTTTAGTAAAAGACCAAGTCTCTCTATAATACATTAACTAGAGACACGTGCTGCCATCTCGTGTTAAGTTTAAGAAGCATTGTCAATAATATCCTCTAGATGTCACTACTATCAAGCGGCATTGTCAGTCAGTCTAACCATGCTTTCACCCGGCACTCTCCTCTCTCTCTCCCTCTCTTTCTTTCTCTCTCCCTCTCTCTTTCTCTTCCTCTCTCTACCTTGCATCAAGCTGTGCCGAGTGTGTTTAGCGGCGATCCATTTTGGTGTTTGTGTTTTCATGTTTCCATAGGACCTACCTCGGATGTCTCGATTTGTCGTCAACTCATCTCCCTCGAAAAGATGTCACAAGGTTTGTTTCTGCAAAACATCTTCCACTGGTATATTTAAAATATCCTTCTCTTTCTCTACCCATCTTTATTTTGCTTCCAACATATTATTAAAAATATAAAAATAGCGTCACAAAATGGTATGAATTATTATTATTATTATTATTATTATTGTTTGTTAATCTTGTATCTGATGAATCTTGTTTGGTTGGTATCTTTGGTAGATTTGTGGCTGTATTTGACCGTGAACAATGTGGCCTTCTGTAGCGCGAACCAAGCGCGGCAAACTTGATCTTCCGAAGTTATTCTCGGAGATCGATGACTTGTGCAAGCCACTACCGTTTGCACCACTCTCACCACTTCGCTCGCCACCGTTCAACTCAAATCACCCGAAAAACAATACTGAGCTTGAGGCACTTTTTACGGAAATTGATCAGTTTTTGGCGGTGAAACTACCACAGAGAGTAACTGGTCTCGGTGATGTTCGTCCCAACAACAACCGCAACAACGACGATGGCAAGTTCAAGAAGCCGAGGACTCCACCGCGCAAGACTAAGGTGTTTTGTCAGAGGAGCAGGAGTAGTACTGAGGCGAGCAAGCAAATCAAGGCAAAACCATCACCGAAACAACCCAAGATTCCGAGATTTACAAAGTCAAAAGTTCAGGAGATCTTGAAAGAGATTGATGCCTTTTGCCGAGTTGATTTGCCTGGAGGTTTGCTCACTGGCTTAGATGATTTGCAACCTCGCATTGATTGCAAGAGAAGAGAATCTAACAATTCTCCAGTGGCATTAGCATTATTGAAGCCAAGTGTAACACCAAAGATCAGTGATGATGGTGTCTTGACGACTGTGATTTTGCCTGTTGAGGCTGAGAAGTCTAAAAAGAGCTCAAGTTTTGTTTCGAACAATTCTAATTTGGTCGAAACAAACAAATCGAGATCAACTTTATCCAAAGAGAAAATTAAGAATACTATCTTTCCTGGTGTGCTTGACAATGATTCTTCTAAGGTATTGTCGAATATGGTTGCTGAATCGCGTGAATTATTGAATCAAGTTTCAAAAGCATCAATTTCGGTAAAATCACAACCAGTTAAAGAGAAAAATTCGGTATCATCTAACCTTATCAAGAAGGACACTTGGAAATTGGTCTTTCCTGGTGTGCTCGATTCGGGTACTGATTCACTCGAAAAGGAATCTCACAGATCTGATTTGAAAGTTCAAAAGGAATCCACACCTAAAGATGAATCAAGTGGAGTTAATTCTATTGCGCATGACACAGAACTAAAATCTAATAGACTAATGTTAACTAGTAAAATAGATAAACCGAAAAGCGCATTGCTCGAAAATTATGAAAAGTCATCGGGTAAGTCTCAATCTTCAGCATCATTGGTAGCAAACCAGAATTCTTCTACAGAGCCGAAACTCACCTCAAAGCCAACTGTGATTTTCATATCTTCAATCTCGACAGAACCTGAAGCCTTAGATAATGCTAATCCTAATGACTTGTTTGGTGATTTGACGAGCAATTCGGATGGTGAAGGCGATCTTGAACCAACACTCTCTGATACTTCAAAACTTCAATCAAATAATGATCGTTTGCAAAAAGACTCCACTTCTGTGGTTCTCCCACATGATCGCATTCGAAGCCAGTTAATTGACCCGAAACGAGTTCCGAAGACTAAAGCCGAATTGGCCGATCTTTTTCAGGAGATTTCCGAATTTTGCCGTCTTGACTTGCCATTCCGGTTGATGGATCTCGACAAACCCGATGAGTTGCGTCTACCAACCAAGGTCGAGATAGAAAAGTCTGAGGTGAAACCTAAGCTAACTGTCCAGGCTTCAAACAAGAAACAGGTGCTCAAGACGTTTGACAAAACGAGCTTTACTATCTCGAATCCGTTTGTTCCTAAGATCAATACCATCAAAAGGGAACCGAGTGAGAAGATAACCACAACCATTGTTGAAGTTGAGTCGGCGGAGTTGAGTAAAGCAGTGGTGCCGCAGTCGAAATTGAATGATGCTTCAAACACCTCTACCAAGAGGAAGAGAGGATGGAGAAAGAATATGAAGAAATTGGAACAACCAATCCAGGTGGCAACACCACCTCCAACTCCATTGGTCACAACGTCTGGTGGTATCTTTGATCTCAAGTCGAGTTTGCTATCTGCTCGTAACTTTATTTCATCGCTAAAGAAACCTTCGGTGCCCGAGACGACTAAGCCACCGGAGAAGACGAGCACCAGAGGTCGCAAGAAGGCCAAACGGGATCCCTCGGAGATGAAC
Source organism: Papilio phestus (assembly GCA_018231625.1). NCBI lineage: Eukaryota > Metazoa > Arthropoda > Insecta > Lepidoptera > Papilionidae > Papilio > Papilio phestus. Next base: position 6,839 of record DVQH01001676.1, on the reverse strand, counting down.
GATTCTGGTTACTCTAGTCAAGGCTCGGTGCCATCGCCAGTGCCGTCTGACCTCGACTCGGTGGTATCGCTCTGCTCGTCGACCAGTTCGTTGGTTCGCGCCGAGCCGAGCCGACCTCAGGTTTATCTCTACAGTCAGTATGACTACTACACCGATTTGGTCACCAATCCGAGGCATCACTCGAAGCGAAGAAACGAGTCCAAGGCAATCAAGCACATCCGGAGTATTTTCGACCAAAATCAAAAGGTTCTCGAGTGGCGACTCAAGAACTTTACCGACTCGAAGTGTCCACCCACCCCACCCTCCACACACACCGACTTCAAGGACACGCCACCACCGACTCCCGAGGTGAATACTCAAGCCACCGATGACTACCTCGATCTTGATTGTTTCGATCACGAATGCAAGTTTGAGCTGGATGATGATGCCGATTATAATGCCACCAACAATGATGATCAGTGGCTGCAGGATATGTTCCAGGATGATAAATCATCAATTATGCTCTACTCAACTGCCTAAACACTCATCTCTTCCTTGTTTTTAGTTGACTTTTTTTTCATCTTTTAATTCATATGTTTTGTTTTTTTCTATATTCTTTTGTGATGTTATTTTTATTATTATTGACATTTATATTTAATATATATTATAACGACTTTGTTAAACTTTGTTTCTGTTGACTGCATTAATAAAATCTGGTCCATTTCTTGGTTTATCGGATTGTGAGTTTAATTGGAAAACTACTTATGTCCATCTATCTATGTTTTTAATAAAATATCATCAAAAAATAACATTTAACACCTACATGAATCATGTGATATATATATTTTTATAGAATATTTTGCATGAATAGTTCTAGTGCACTTAAATAAGTTTACTTGGAAAATTCATCAACTATGGGTAGGGTTTATATTTGAGTTACTTGTTGAAATAATAAAAGGAGAAATTATATAGATCATATAAATCCTCTAGGCAAAATTTAGTCTGGGCGGATTCGCTTTCAATTTGTGGTGTGTGCTTGTGCTATATAACTTTTAAAACAACTCTCCATCTGTGCTAATGCAATCAAATCGATTTTCTTCTTATCATCATCGTATTTTATAATACAATAAGTAAACATTGGATGTGTCTCAATTTATGGTGATTGTTATTTGTCTATTAGAAAGCTCAACTCAAATAATTTATATCGAAACCATTTATTATCTCTTAAAAGTTGCATATTAACGTGAAAAATAGAAAAACTAAAATTCGTAATAAAATACTAATAAACTAAATTTTAATCTAAAAGCACAGAACCAGTGTACAATGTTTTTGATTAACATTATTAACTTCAACAAAAGTTCAATTCTATTCTCGATTTTCAATGAAGAGAAAGTTGTCACCTGTCGGTTGGAAGCAATTCTCTAATTTTTTCATGGAAAAGTGCCACTGGTGTGAATCTACAAGTGTATATACTCAAGCCAAGGTAACATTTAATCATCTTTAAGTGAAAAAAACACATGATACCCGTCGAGTTATTTATGTTTTTACTTAAATAAAAAATAAGTTATTTCCTTAATCATATGTTTGTTGTGTAGGTGTGTTGGTGTGGCGCGCAAAGAAAAGATGCATTTGTCACTTTGTTTGTGGATAATCTCTAGAAAGTGACTATTTCGATTCAAGTGGTTGTGGTGGTAGAGCGCGCGCGCTGTTTGTGTGTGTGTTGGGAAAAGCTGGGCTATTTACACCTCAGCATGGTTTGCGTGTTTTGTTGTGTGTGAGCAGTCCCAACTGTGTCTCCACTGCTGTCTCGATGATAGAGATCGAAAAAAGTGATAAAGAGGTGTGGCTTATTCAACGCCAACAAGAAATAGATGTCACCCAGTTCTAACTGCGACCGATCTCTACTCGGTTTGTGGGAGACTCTGCACACTATTACACACACACACACAGTCCACACTGCACAACGCGCCCGTGGGACTCACCAATGGCGTCTTTGAATCATAGATCGCGCCGCGCCTCGGTTTCACACCTCGCCATCGTTCACTGTTGCCCGTCGAGTTGACCCATGCCAGCACGGGACCGACTTGTCACCGCTGACACCACCACTCGTTTTGGGACAGCTGGATGCGTTTCACAGTACCATATAAAGCGTACCGCAAGACTTCTGGCACCACTCCCCAAGCTCCAGCCGGGTCCCGGGAATCCTTGACCGAATCCACTCAAGTCCACTCGCAAGCAAGCGGTCTCCACCCGACCACTGCTTGTCCTCTTCTCCTTGGTGTACTGTTTTTATGATCATCAGAGAAAACGATTTTTGTTGTTTTGTTTCTTTTTTTATTGCCTTATTTCTCTTTTACCTCGAGTCAGACAAATACAGTACAAATTGATTTAGTATCCAAAATCCTTCATTGACCCGTGTTTGTGGCATCACTCAAACACACACACTTGCGTGTGTTATCTCTCGTTTTGGAACGTTTACTTACCGTTGTGGTGGTGTGGATTGGTCGATTATATAACGGTGAAAGTGTAGTTTGACTGTGTACGTGTGTCTATGTGTGTTGATGTGGAAACCGAGCAAAAACAAACGTGAAAGACTGAAAGCATCGGTTGGCGATGTGAGACATACCCAAGGTTTGTGAAGATACCCCATCACATGTCGGAACACGAATCGTCATTCTCGTCCAAGCCCTTCCCCTCCCTGCCGACGCCATCACCTTCCGAGGTCTGCCTTGATCACCTCTCTTCCAATCATCATCATCACTTGAACTTTGATGAACATTGCCCGAGTCTAACCCAACTGGTCACCACCGAACACAGCTACAGTCGACCCTTTGACCTCGAATTGGTATGATCATTTGATAATCCTATTCTGGTATTATTCTCATTCCTTCCTAAACACACACCAATAGTTTGAAGCAGAAGCGTTGAATCGGATTCAGACGAAAAAAACTAAGAAACGTAAGGATAAGAAAAAGTCAAAGGAAGGTAAGTTATTTATTGTTGATGATGATGAATATGCAGCCAAAATTGTTTTGATTCATTGTTATTGTTTGTAGATAAGAAACATAGGAAGCAAAAACGAGCCAAGTGTGTGATCGACCAGGAGAGTAATAGTGCGGATGCGTCGAGTCAACACTCGACACCTTCAGGCTCAGATCAGTATCGTCAAGAAGAATCGATCGGCATGGAAGAGGAAGGCACACCGAGCGGTGCCAACGACTCGTTGACACTCAGTGCCAGTGGACGGGTGCAACGTATTCGCAAGAAACCCAAACGGTGGGAAGATGACGATCTCGAGGTGGACTTCACTGGTCGACTTCAGTTTCTTAAAAATTCCAATTCACGCAAATCAACAGGATCGGCTGTCAAGGTTTGCTATTTCAAGCATTCACACATATCCAAAATGCTAATAGGTTTGGTACAATTGCTTACAGGAGAGTCCCACTGTCAACAAACGTGAATCAGTCACCAATAATAACAAACGTGAATCAGTCACCAATAATAACAAGCGTGAATCTCTTACTACAAATAACAAAAGCGAACCACTCCCTACTACCAACAACAACACACACGAATTACCTTCCACTGTCAACAACACACGTGAATCTCTCACTACTACTGCTAACAATAAACGCGAATCTCTTATCACCAATAATAACAACAAAAAGACAGTTGTTACGCCAAAAGTGATTGTTATCAACAACAACCGGAAGAGGGGGCAAGGTGTCAAAAAAGAAGAAGAGGAAAAACCGATTGTGTCTTCTAGTAGTGAAGAAGATGAAGTCTCGGATAGTGCCGACTCGGAATTTGGTTCGGATGATGATCCGGAGAAGTTATGGTATGTCTTGACTATAGTGCAATCTTTTAGACGGTGAATTGATTGTTGATGTTTTTTATTAGGTGTGTTTGCCGGCAGCCGTATAATCGTAGATTTATGATTGGATGCGATTCTTGCGAGGAGTGGTATCACGGCAAATGTGTCGATGTCACCAAGGTGCAAGGTCGAAAGATGGAGAAACTCAAGCAGGAGTGGTTTTGTCCCTGGTGCAAGCCAGAGCTCGAGAAAGGTGTCACTCGAGAGGTGCTCAAACAGAGAGCTCAACAGAGAATGGCTGAAATTGAAGCCAAGGAAAAAGAGAAACAAGCTGGTAAAAAGAAGAAGCAGAATGAAAGTCGCAAGTCGGATGGTGCTGGCACTAAGCGTTCCGCTTCAGCTTCCAAGAAACGTCGTTCGCTGGTTAAGGATGAATCGAGCTCTGAGGACGAGAAACCTACACCGAAAACTCCTCGTAAGGAGAAGGAAGTGCCTAAGCCACCGAGAGAGGTCAAGAGGAACAGCAAGTTGGAAAAGGAGCTCGAAGATGAGAGGAGATTAAAGATGCTAATCAAGGCTTCGAAGAGGGATCTCGAGAAAAAGGTGGCACTCGTGCAGAAGTCAAATTCAACCGAAGTGACTCCAGCAGCAAGCACTAAGACTGATCAGTCACCTGTGACGCCCACCACAAATACTGTAGCATCACCGGAAATCACTGTCAACAAGACGAAGCCAGACAGTGCTCAGAAGAAGAAGAAAGCGGAAGAGATCGATGAGTCAGTGCATGACTTGTTCAAAGTGGAACCGGTGTTGGTTCGTTCACAATCGACCTCCTCGGCTGGCATTCCAACTACTCCCAGCATGCCACGCAAGATGAGCGCACCTGGGGGCTCCGCGGAAGGACCTCGACGCCAATCGATCACTGCGAGCTCTTCGGGGCAGTCTTCTCTTTCAGACACTGGCAAGACGGTTAACTGTGTGAACTGTGGCAAGTCAGTTATCCTCCAAGTGGAATCGCCTTCGATCTACTGCAATGCCACCTGCTTGCAAAACTACGTAACCGAGTCGGTCAAGTTTCTCCGACAGGTCAAGAAGCAGCGAGAGAAGGCGAATCCTGATTTGGCTTTGAAGCCACTCAAAGTGGCCGTGTTTGACAAAATCAAAAACAAGATGCTGACCGGCACTGAGGCCTTGGCAGAGAAGGACGTGCTTGAGTTTATTAGTAAGAATCCGACTTACGAGATTCAGAAGCCACCGAAGCTTGAAGAGCCGAAAACTCCACTAAGCAGTGCGGCTAGTTCTAGTGTCAAAGTGACCACACCCACAACTCCAACCAAGCCAATGGCACAGTATGTAACCCTCAAGGCCGAGGTGAACAAGAAGGAACGAACTTTGTCTATGTCATCTTCTACTTCGGTAACCAGTCCGGTTAAGTTGGAACGATCTTCAAGCACCTCAAATGACGACACTAGTCGACGTAACTTTGTCAAGAATGCAGTCACTGACATCTTTAATACGAGGTTCGTGTTAACGTTAATTTTATGTGTTTTACATAAACTAATGTGTAAATTATCTCTCTAATTTACCAATAGGCAATCGGAGATGAACGAAAAAGAGAAAGCCAAGATTTCGAAAGTTAATTTTTCCAAGCTAGCAAAACGCATCGAGGAAGAGCTTTTCAAAATTTTCAGGGCAACAAATCACAAGTACAATGTCAAGTCGCGTTCACTTATTTTTAATCTAAAAGATCCCAAGAACAGTCTATTTAGTCGAGTTCTGTTGGGTGAGATCACACCGGAAAGACTAGCTAGCATGACGCCCGAAGAGTTAGCTTCGAGTGAGCTAGCTCGATGGCGTGAGAACGAGAAGAAGACTATGATCGAGTTGATTAAACGGGATGCTGTTGATCAGGCTAATCAGGTGATTGTCAAAAAGACTCACAAAGGCGAGGAATTTATTGCTGAAAGCGACATTGTCACCGATCTTCCCGATATAGCACTTGCTGCTCAAGGTATGGCTTTCTTTGCCAATTGGCTTGGGTTTCCTAACAAACCGTTTATTTGATTTTTTAGCTAATGACAAAGATTCTAAGCCCAGCAAAGAAAAGGTGGAGGATGAGGTGAAAACAAATGAGAAGAGTCTCGCCAAGCCTGCAACGGTTGTAAGTGAGAAACCAGCAGTGTCTGTGGTGCAACCGAGTGCTAGTGCTGTAGTTGCTGTCAAGTCGGAACCCAAGATATCTTCACCTAAAACGCCGACCCCTCAGGCTACGGTCAGTCCTGTCTTTGACATTCTCGATGACACACCGAATCATGGTTCGCACGTTTACTCGAGCAATTGCAAGATTTGTTCCAAGGAAGAGAAGGAACCCGAGAAACCCAAGGAGAAGGAAGTGAAACGTGCATTTGGTAACACGTTTGTTACTGTCGAAGGTAAACCTGATCAACAGAAGCCACAACACCAACCGAAGAGGGTTCGCGTTGAACACGAATCGACCAACAAGTTTCTTGAAGAAGCCTACAAGCTTTCCGATAAACTATTGGCCGAGAGTGCCAATGCTCTTTCCGATTCACCCAAGAACAATGTTGACTCAGTGCAGTCATCACAACCATCAACCGAGCCCGTATCAAAGCCACAGGAGGCCAAGAATCGGGAGGAGGAGAAAAAGAAGAGCAAATCAAAGTCTATCTGGAAGGGAACCATCTACATGCAAGATGTTGCTAACTTTGTTGCATCCGCATACGTAGTCACTGGATCATCACTTGCTGCTTCATTGCCTAATGTGAGTTATGATTGGATTTAAATGAGCCATTTTTACAAACTCGAGTTATAATTCGAAAGATTATGCAAAAAAATTCGAATCAAATCGAGCGAGAATTAATAAAGTTCGAATTCTGAATCAAAATGACGGAGAATTCTAAGACTTAAGAATTCACAAAATTTGAATAAAATTCGAATCATAACACAGAAAGTTACATTCGAATCGTTTAAGAATTCGAATCACAACAACCAAAGTTGGATTCGAATCGGTTAAGCACAGTGGAAG
>DVQH01001675.1:0-11960 GCA_018231625.1 Papilio phestus | reverse complement strand
CTTTAAGATATAACACATTTTATTTATTATATTATAATTTAAATAGTTACTTAAATTTATTTTAATTCGGTAAATAAATAAAATGTGTTATATCTTAAAGGTTAGAGTCTAGGACGAACTCTAATAAATACCTAAACAGGAATGTAGACGTTTTAAACACAAACAGAATATCCAATGATAGCTCGTAGAGGTTATTTTAACGTCCTCTAACCTTAGTTTACCCTTCTTAAGTCTTCATTCATTGAAATGTCTTTTATTAGTATTCTAAATATGTATACCACCAAATAATTAACCAAATGGTTTACTTATTTTTTAACTGAATCTTGTTTTGATTTCTGTTGGGTTACAAACGGCGGAAAAACTGTACTTAATTAAATTAGATTACATTCCTTATATCATTGTGTCTCTACTTTTGTCGTTATTTAAGGGTTTGATAGTTTTAGACATCTTAATTTTTTAATGTAACTATTAAACTGATAAAAGTGAATCCGTGGGTAAAATTCGTACACAAAAGGTGTAAAAAAGTTTCAAGCCTAGCGTGAAGGGGAGGGGATGTTACGTTGGGCCATTTTTATTTTATTTGTAATTACCTGCGTCGTTTTAGTTGATGAAATTCAGCCGTAAACATTTTGTAAAGTCGAAAACTAGAGCGCGACGTCGTGTTGCGTATACAACTATTACGCAAGTTTTTACATTACACATTAAAACCCAAGTTGTTTATTTTTTTTTACATTCTAGAATTTCATTTGTCATTTTTACATTTCTCTTTGCGATATAATATTGTAGTTACTCGTAGAATACAAGAACACAAAATGCCTGAAATGAAACTTTATAGATAGAGATAGTAGAAATATCAAACATATGCGTTTTTGGTACCTACTTCTTTGACTCTGTTTTCATTAAATAACATACAATTCAAACCTAAACATGCTAATAAGACAATACACTCCTGACCTACAAAAGCAAGGAAATTGAATTTTTGTTTCGTGCGAAGCGTCTCGTTATATTTTAATGAAATTCCCTACAAAGTACGGGATTGCGTTGGCACCGATTGTTTTCAGGAACGTAGTCAGCTGTGCGCGAAATTGCCCTTTCCCCGCCCCGACTCCGCGCCGCACCCCGGCGAACCCGGGCGGTGACGTCATTGCAAGCCTGCTGACGTCATACACAAAACGACCAAGAAAAGTCCTTAATCGATCTTGAGATGGTACAGTAATTGACTTTTCAAGCCTTTGTCTTTTTACATTTAAAGTATCCGAAAGACGAATATAACTTAATTTAAGTACTTTTTTAACTTAATTTAGTTACTTTTGACATACGAATAAAATATACTTTTTCCCCTGTGGATTTTTCAATGACGTCTCAGATACGAGCCTGTATAAATAGGATCGCACTCGCACACATTATTTACACATTTTTAACAATTAATCGTGCCGTGATAAATAACCGATGCCGCGATATTCAATGACATGCTTTCGCAATTCAAGGGAAAATTAGAACGCTGATTGATTTATGTTTCAATAATAATTTTTGCAGTTTTTACTGAAGTGTTGCGTTTGTTCGCTCATATACGTCCGCAAACAAGCTCAATTCTAACCTAAATTAGAAGTAAACACTATTCGATCACGCTAGCTTGCAGATTAGTTGACAGGCATTTTTAAATTTCATCTCATGAACGTTTCAACACGATATTTTCGTTCACTGAATGAACTTCTGGATATTACGTATTAAATAATATTATTAGTTTAAAATGTATGCTTACCAAATATTTCACCTTTACTTGCATACTCCGAAACAATGTAGATCATGTTTTTCGTTTCCATGACCTGTAAACAAATTAATATATTATTCACTATAATTTTGTAACTCAACCGCAAAAGATACGTTAGGTAATCCCAAAGGAAAAGACTAAAACATAACTTCTTACATTAGATAACTGTCATATTTCCTTATTTGGTTAAGGTTATAAATAGTGGGTACTTTGTAATTCTGAATATGTAAAATACAAATTAATTTAAATCCATAGACAACACTGACACACATTTTACCTAGTTGATGTATAATTTTGATATTTAACAACAATTATATCACTAGCTTATCGTGTATTTTGGACAGAAACAAAACACATTTCGTTTTTAAAAGATTACAATGGTTATTTTAGGCCATTAACACTTTCAATTATGATTTCTTACACGATAAATTACATTTGTTGGTGAAAAATGACGTAAAAATTGCGTGACTTTAATACAATTCTATTTTTATATTTTCAGCAAACGTCAATGGGACTTTCGGGGTTATTTTATTTTAGGCAACACTAATCTTTCTAAATGTACAAAATGAAACAACGTTTTCTTTTTATATAACAAGGTAACACAGTCTTTTAGTAATAAATAGACTCTAATTACATAGATGTATCGAGAAGACAAAATTTGTATATCGATTAGTCTTTGCATAAGTTTTCGATAAAATCTTAACACATCTAAAAAGAAAATTGTTAATTTTTGTTATTTGTACCGTAATACAATTTTGAACTACGAGCATTTATAAACTATCGGCGCTTTCCTAGTCCTGAAAATCCTGAAAAACACACATTCGCCTAATACGAAACCAAAAACTCGTTAATTAAATTATCACGAAAATATCTGAATAAACGCTAAAAGGAAGCATTTAAAACAAAATTTACATAAACAAATAAATGACGTCAACAGATATCTATTGTAACGGAAACATCGCTTCCTAGTTATTATAAAACTAATAAGAAGCCCTTACGTTAACACAACATAGAGTTATACAAGGTTATCCAAAACTTCCGTAATCAAATTGACGTGATAATCATATTATTTGCCTCAGTAACCAATTCTCAGATATCAATATAAAATCATTAATTAATGAAATTGCATTTGATCAAATATCAATTAAATAATCAGGATTCTAAAACATCCTAATGAATTAATCTAACTAATCTAATCTAACTATAACTGATATTATAAATGCGAAAGTTTAGATGGATGGATGTTTGTTAGAGTTTGTAGCCTAAATGACTGAACGGATTTTGTTGAAATTCGGTACAGATGTAGAGGTTAGATTGGAAGAACATAGACTACTCTTTTTGTTTTTTTTAATTCTCCGCGAACGGAAGCGAGCGAAAGCGAGTTAATATATAAAAATAGTGTCAGAAAGCGTGCTTTAATTTAAACAGAAATTAAAAAAGACTAATGTCTACGACTTCACTTTTTAATTCTACAAAAATATTTACATTGGGAAACCCAAGCCGGTCTCACAGTAAATACAAAAACAAATTATTGAATAAATATTATATTCAATTACAGAAGAACAGAAAGATTGTAAGACGGCATTTCCCATAGTTTGGTCAAATTGAAAATAAAGTTGTTGCTAACGAAGTATTCGGGATGTATTGTGTTTAAACACTTCGCCGATGAACTGACCGCAGAGTAGTAAAACCTTTATAAATATCTCGGTGAGTCAATGTTTATGTCTTGTCGTTCACGGCCATTGTTTTATATTTTACACACTGCCGCTATTATATTGAACTAGTTCTATATTATTTTGAATCTTTACTTCCTTTTTGTTTACATTTTGAAATTACAAAATAAATCTTGTTCAGTTGATAACGAGGTGTCTTAACTATTAATGTAAACGCGTGTATATGTTTTTGTTTTACTCCACTTGTATATAAAAAAGCCAGTTCTGGACAAACTTCACAGATAAAATAATTATGAATGCACATTATTTTTCAGATTTCATCGCACTTCATGTATACATTTCCTATGTTTTGAGTTCTCTGCATTCATGGTCACTGCGGATTAAACTTTTTGATGCGTGTTAAATTAGTTCAATTGGACTCGTTATATATTTGAAATCAGTATGTTTTAATCTGACCTTAAAATCTCATTCTACGTTCATTAAGGTACTTGGTATTTCATGGTTACCTTCGTGATTAACCTAGTTAATTTGAAATGTAAAGCAAAAGTATTTACCCAAATAAGTCTAATACCTAATAATAAAAAAATAATGTTAATCAATGTCAAATGTTTCGTTAAACTGAACTATTTTAAGACTTTAGGAAACAAGCTTTGTATGACGTTCTTATAACACTGCAAACGTAATTATAAAAAATGTATATATTTTATTTATACAGACATTGTAATATAACCGTGTGCGTACATAATTGCAGTAGAAATACAAAACACGGATGTTTGACCGTACGATGATAACATCAAACGGAAATAACGCCCCTTCCCGCGTTTAAGGACGCGCCTCGCTTCACGTATACACGCCGTAGAAAATGTTTATACAACTTGGTCCAGTTCATTCACTGTTTAATTCTACAACGCTATTGAGAACCATTGAGTAGCCATTGTTTGAAAACAATTTTGTTATCGTTCACTGGTTATATTAAAAACGGCTTTTACCTATATTTTAAACGCCTAGCCTTTGTAGATTTTACGTTTTTTTATATCCGCCGAAATGGTGAAGCGACTTTCGCAATAGCGAATGCATTGCCTACCGTTAATCGACGGAGGAAACGCACATAAACAGAATATTTCCCCTTCCTATGCCTCTCCTTCACCGTCAAATCCACGTTCCCTTCCCAACCTTTTATAAGAAAAAAGGTGGAAAGGAAAAGTGACTAATGTTCACCATCAGACGAAACGCGGAATTACTCCCATTTCACGGTCGTCTTCTGTGTGGTCGAGGTATTATACCGGACGAGTAGGCCCATTCGTGCGAAGATGTTATAGCGGGCTCTACCACTGTTAATTAATTACATAAACAACAAGTTTCGTCATAAACTTCCAGGTAATTAAGATAAGCAAATAAGCGTACGTACGAGACACGTGAAGCGCCTTTAAAGGTTAAAGTTAGATAAAGGTAAGTATAGCATTTATAGTATTTTTGCATTTTTATTACACCATTCGTATAGAAGAGTAATTCTTAGAGCAAGAGCACAAGAGTAATCCACGTCCTTGTTCCTCACGCGAAATACGCGCTAGCCGTGGAGTTGCGGAAACTGTAGCCCCTACTACTACTAAGAGCACAAGTTAAACAAAAAATTTTAATGAAAAGTTTTCTAACATTTCAAGGCCATAAAAGGAGACTCAAACGGGCCACTATTATGTAATGATAAGATCAGTCAGGGTCTTCTGTAAAAGAAGAAATGGAGAAAACATTCTAAAATTCCAATCTTTCCTCTCATTTGCTTAAAGTTTTAAAGACTGATTGCAGTTAAAATTTAATAAATAAAAAAAAACATTTCAAGTAATTCTAATTTTATGTTACAAAAACCTGCGAATGTGATACGAACAACATTGTATGCAAATTTAAATACAAACAAAATTAAGATTTTGATGGCGATTATTTTAAGGCACTTTATAACCTTTATTTTACGTAATTGTTATCAAAACCTCAATTGTTTTTGTAATTACATATTTTAGTGATTTTCTTTGCGTGTGTACATTCGTTGCGGGGGCGATGCACGACAAATCAATTAACGTTCGCCATGTTTAGAGTGGAACAAACAGATGCCCGTCAAAGGTCCGAAACTCGCTAATGTAAACCTTGTGACGGCGACGTGTTTCTAATTAACATCAAGTTTGTTAACCAACAACACTAAATCAATAATCCAGATTGACCTAGATTGAATTCTATTTATCACTAGCTGTTGCCCGCAACTGCGTCCACGCAGTATTAAGATAAAAAAGAAACCTATAATATGCCCGTCTATATCAGCTTACCCTTGTGAAACTCTGATTGAAATCGGCCCATGCGTTTCGGAGATTACCCAGAACAAAAGCGGCTTGCGGACAGACAGACAGACAAAAAAATTACAAGTATGAGTTTCGTCATCAGCAACGCAAATATATCATATTCCCGAAATCTGCAATTACTGTGAAATATCGTGATGTTACCTGCAAATATCGGCATAAAATTCGACGATTGTGTGAAGTCAACCCGCAGTGGGCTCGCGTGGTTGACTATGGCCTAATCACCTTACTTAGAGTACGCTCCGAACCCCTCGTTGGGGACGTATAGGGAGCTGGTGATGATGAGACAGAACTAAGGACTACATTTCTTTGTTCTTAGCTATTAATAGATATGTATAGTAGTATATACCTACTATTATGGTCATTAGTGATAAAAAGGCTTTAAAAATCTTAATTAATAAACCGCAGAAGTATCTGGTAATTAAAATTTCTAGAGATTGCTAAGGTTTTTATAAATTAATTACTTCGGTTTTTTATCTTCTAATAATAGCAAACTTTTACGTAAACACTGCCGTCATTATCTATTTTTTATGTATATCAACTGTAGAATTAGTTTTTTTTTGCATATAGAGACTGCTGAACTAATTTTTCTCTACTCTCAAACTAACCGTAGTTTGCTGATAACGGAAAAACTGCTTATTCTATGAACATGAATTTACAAGACACATCGAAGATATATCTTACTTATATTCCAAATGCTAAAGTTTAGATGGATCAATGTTTGTTAGAGTATGTTGCCTAAACGGCTAATCGGATCTCAATAAAATTTGGTTTTCATATAGAACATAGCCTGGAAGAATACATAGGCTACTCAATTTTGATTTTTTTTCACGCGGACAGAGTCACGTGTGAAAATTAGTAATAGAATATAGCATAGTTACAGGCATAATTTACTATATAGCGCACTTATGTAACTCAATATAAGTTCAGTTCATTATTGTTAAGAAGTAAAAACAACAATTTCCTGAATGAGGAAGTAACGCGGGCAAGCGCAGTCTGCTTCAGTGCAGTGTTGTTATGTAAAACATGACACATACAATAATTATATTCCGTTTATGTAAGCCAACGTGAATAAATCCTTATGTATAATGTTTCACTAATATTATAAATGTGAAAGTTTAGATGGATGGATGGATGGATGGCTGGAAGGATGTTTGTTAGAGTTTGTAGCCTAAGCGGCGGAAGGACTCTCGATGAAATTTGGCATAGATGTAGAGGATAGTTTGGAAGTTTGCTTTTGTTTTTTTTAATCCGCGCGGATGGAGTCGCGGGCGAAAGCTAGTGTTTCATAAATATACTTTCGCAGGAACGGACAAAAAATAATTGACATGTTTATCAGTATCATTTTGCCTGTACAAAATGTTTGATCGATGCTTGAAGTAGCTCTCAGATTATTATCAAAGCTGTGTTATGCATATTTTTTTCTGTCTTTAACAAGAAAGAATAGTTACAATCGTAATTCATTGGTCATATAAAACATGATTTTTTATAGTTCAATCATTACGTAAATTACTTGATATGTTACAATAAATGTAAATTGTAGTTTTTTCTGTATTTATTAGGCAGTTTAACAAGCGGTTTGCCCGAATAGGGGAGTTTTAATTCTACTCCGAGTTGCAGTGTTCAACATTCCGTAGTACTGATAGCTAGCGTGTTAGGAAAATTGTGTTAATTGCTGTAAATATTGGCTCCAATGATTACGAAAAATTTTAAACGCACCGAGAAGTAATTTTACGTTTCAACAGACACACCTACCGTTTTATGATAATTTCCCAATACGTGTAGTTTCAAAACTGTATAATCTACTGCTTATAGTGTTTTAGTTGATTTAAATCTAATGAAGAAAAATATTACAGGTGTGAGTCGCGGGCGAAAGCTAGTATACATTTAATCTACTTTAGTTATCTTGATTCTATTCTTTTTGTTACATAACCAATCTGCTAGATTGTAAATAACAACGATTTCGATTAGAGACGTCAGTACGTCACTCCATATCTAAAAAGATTTATAATAACAATTTGGCAAGAGCCTTGCAAACGTACTCGTATATCTATTAATTAGATACTTTCACTTCGTGTCATTAGAAAGTTACATTTAATATAAGGAGAACGATTAACGGTGGTACATAAAGTTACAATTATTATTGAGGCTAAGAAAACATTACTGTGACTAGGCAGACAACTTTATTACGGACATAAGACACGTTTACATATTTTATAGACATAACATGGAATTACGTTTTGTCCTAGATTTAAGTTTGCAAACATGTCATGCATTAATACGACTGTCGCGGTTGGTCAAGCAGATCACGACTAAATAGCGTATCAACCAAATACTACTACAGCTATGTAAGCAGCCGGTTTCTCAGGCGTATTTAACTATTCGTTAGATTTTTTGGTTCGATAACTTTACGAAATGCGTTTCCAAACTTAGAGTTTGACTCCATTGAAACTTAGTTTAACCTAATACTAATGAACGACTAGGTAATCTTACTAATATTATAAATGCGAAAGTATGGATGGATGTTTGTTAGAGTTAGCTTTAATGGCTTAACGGATTTCAATGAAATTTGGTGAAGATGATAGTCTGGAAGAACACATCGGCTATTCATTTTGTTTTTTTAATCCACGCGGACGTTGTCGCGGGCGAAAGCTAGTGATAAAATAAATTGAAAGATCAGAAACCCAGCATAAGTCAGTTACTGTTAATTCAAACGGATTTGTTCCGCTGACAGCTAACGGCTAACTCGTAACGGCAATGACAGTTATATCTACTAGTTGTGACTTAATTGTATCACATCCACAAAGCATTCTCGATAACAACTTTTTTTTATAAGAGAAGTGGGCAAACGAGTGGTCAACGTCCGAATTTTTTTTTATATTATATAATGGCAAACGAGCAACGGCCACCTGAATCCACCTAAATGGCAAAACTGCTGCCCATAGACATCCGCAACAGCGGATGCGTTGCCTAACCTCAATCGACGGAGGATGAGACGCACATAAAGAGGATGTTTCCCCTTCCTATGCGTCTCCTCTACCGTCAAATCGTTCCCTTCCTATCCCTTTTTTATAAGGAAAGGGTGGAAAGGGAAAAGGGACTAAAATTTTCATCAAGAGATACTACTGCATACCCTAATGCTGAGCTATTTTCGTTCTTATTACATTGAAAGTGCATAATTCAATTAACTTTAAACAGAAGTATATTTATGTACTTGAATAGCAATATAGTCTCAAGATACACTGCTACAACAATAGAAGAAATATCAAATAAACAATTAAACACAATGGTAATATGTGTTTACTTCTCTGTTGTCTAGATTTGTAAGCAGACAACTAAGGACATCATTCACTCGATTCGTACAAGGATAAATGAAATAAGGGAAAAATAATAATACAGGAAATCATTTTAACCAAATTAGGATACATTTCAGTTCTATCAATCAATTATTTGACAGCATAACCTTAAATAAAGATTAGTAGGTTCCTTTTCTCAACCGTTTTATGTTTTAAGTTACTGTCTTAGTTTTCAATTATATTTATTCTTGGTATGATATATTTCACTCGCGATTTCGTCCGTGTGAAATAAATAAATATCTTATGTTACTTAGTGATAACGTAGCTTTATAACAGTGGAAGAATTTTAGAAATCGGCCTAGTAATTTTTGAGTTATTTCGATACATACAAAAATACAAATCCTTACTCTTTATAATATTAGTATAGATTAAATGTAAAAAATGTCTTACCTGATAAAGCTTAATAATATGAGGATGATCCAGCCTCTTCATGATGTCCACTTCTCGGTAGACCTTTTGAAGGTTGCCGGCGTCTAATTGTGATTTATCTATTATCTTAATTGCTACCTGTAACAAGAAAAAACGGAAATTTTAAAACATTCACTATGATAATTACAATAACTGTAACTTTTTAAACTTTTTTCTGTATCTCTAGCATAACTTGTACAGGTGCCTCAGCAGTGGAAACTCACGTTGATTTAACCTAAAAGCCTCACAATAACGAGCGATATTCGTAGATGCATTCCGTATCATTAATCGACGGATGAGAGACAGATAGAGAACACTTCTTCACTTTTCTCTGCCAAATGTCTGTTTATAACCATATTACGATTTAATCGTGACGTCATATGACGGTAGAATTCGGGATTTCATTGCCAACCTATGGCAACATTGTGCAAGGCAAATTCTTTGGCTTTGAAGCGTGGGCATGTTGTTTACACGACGTGTTCATAAAGCAGATTCCTGATTATTCGAAATTATGTTAAAAGGTGGCAACGGATTATTTTACGATAATTTAGATGTTCATCCTATGTAAGTTATAGACGGGTCTTTTGTTAATTTAGGTATAAACAATACGCAATACTTACAAAAAACCGTAGACTAGAGAAAATTAAGTCAGAAGACACTGTTTCTTAAAATTCAAGTTACTTAGCTTAAGATGTTTATAGCTGATCGTTTATTTTATTTCTATATATAACTTAGTTTTAAATAATTCGCAGTACTTCAGTGAATATTTGCAGGAATGCGCAGTATTTACAAAGTAATTGAAGCCCAGTGTCCTTGCGTGACATTACTCCGCATTCAAGGCAAAAGTGCAATGTTTTGTTCTAGGTCGACGTTCCTATCAAACTTGTCTGTATGGAGATGACCTCTGTATAGTTTAGATTAAAGTCTAATCCACTTTTATGAGTTCATTTAATGAGATATATGTAATTTACGTTACTTTATTAAGTTATTATTCTCGATAAGTTATTGGTAAATGAAAATAATTGCACTATATGAAAATAGAAATCAGTACTAACTACTTGATACTAATAAGAACTAATTGAAATGTTTTTTAGTTATAATATAATTGATACTTTTATCTCTGTAATATTTTAGATTGTTATCATCTAACCTAATATATAATATTAACAAACATACTCTGTAAAATAAAAACCAAAACCCAAACATAGAGTTAACTCGGACTTTAGTCTAAAGTTCTAAATAAACTCGAGCAAGGGCACTAATAATTCTAAACAGTAAACTCATGAAAACTTTTGTCCTCCAGTTAGAAAAGAACAGTTGTAGCGGTTCGCTGTCAGACAAAGAGGCGTTGACGTCAAAATGGACGTCACTTGCCCCAGACGATTGAGCCAATTGACGTGATTGGAGCGACCTCTACACAGACCACTCAATAAAATATCTAATAAAAGAAAGTTACTAATATTTCAAAGGAAGTGGTTCGGTCGCAGAATTTAAATAAGACTTCTCCTAATGGAAGAGACGCTGATATAAATTAATTCAATGGGAATCTTTTGTATGCGAATTTTTCTAGGAGGTTGGTCTTTTATCGAAATACGAATGTTAAATGAATAGCCTGAGTTTATTTCTCTCTATTTTTATTACTTTATGATGGAGTAAAAAACTAGGAAATTACTATTTTGAAACTAATATTTTTTGGTAATACTAATACTATTCGGCATATGATTTTGTAATTAATTCCGTTCATTTTAAGATTGGTAATGACTTCCTCTATTACTGCCACGGCCAGTTAAAGGTCTGATCTCTTATTTACGTCGCTTCGGTCAACAGTAATTGCTCAATTTAGTAAGAAATTATTAAATAATTTAGTAAGAAAGCTGTATACTGGAGGATTCCTTAACAACGTGTCTGGCTGTTAGTCTCGTTAGTCAAATGGACTTTGCAGATTCAGTATGATTTTAGACACGAAGGCAACAGAAAACAGGACGGGCGATGTATTTACGGCATTGCGAAGTTCGGTCATAGCAAGCGATGTGCCGACATTGACCCGAATGTGATAGGAACACGTGTCTCCCACGTCACACCTGTCATTACTTCAGACTGCTGATAGATTAGGTTACGGTCATACAAACGTAACATTTAGACCATATGTAAAATCTTTTGATGTTTACATTCGACTAAGATGTCTTACGTCATAGATTCTAGGTCGACAGTTGATATAAATGTTTGGTGAATCGATAATGTTAATTAAAATAAATTGCTTATACAACACAAACTAATATTATGAAACAATCAATAGTGCGCTAATTTTCATATCAACTTTGCTAATTTAACTATTTCAAATATCCAATCCAAACTTTGCCTACTTATACTATAATTTTTTTTTTTTTTTTATAATAAAAGGGGGCAAACG
>DVQH01001674.1:0-11960 GCA_018231625.1 Papilio phestus | reverse complement strand
CACCGAGTCTCTCTATTTGCCGCTGGCCGATAGGCCAGCTGCGATACGCGCCTTACTGTATACAATGAACACTGACTTTGCGTAAGTTTGAGGGCAGACTGTATATGTCTCCTCTTAATTTATGTGTGAAAATAGTTAAGATGTTGACGTTTTTTCTTCGTAACAAAATTTTGGCATAACTTTTAGTTGACGTTTATTTAGCTTACTGTTTTCTGTGTATGAAGGAATCACAATTGTATTGCATTGTACGTTCACCTATCTTTTTTGATAAATTACAAATTTGACTCAGTTCTATTCATCGTTACGTACAGACAGAAACGACAGAAACGTACGACAGAAAAGGAAAATGCGTATTTGTACATTGTTCTAGCAAGAAAACGGAAGAGAAAGAAAAAATATAAAAGGCCCGAAAAAATAATTATTTTCGGAACTTAAGTGAGTGAAAGAGAGTTTTATTCTATTTTGTTCTAAACCGCTCTAGTAAACTTTATTTAAGCTTTTTAATAAAATTATACGCAATTCAAGTAGATTATTTAGTACCAATAACTTATCGCCAATAACACACAGCAAGCGTTTTTCAAAATTTCGACCCAAACGGGCAAGTGATTTCAAAATAAGCCTCAATTTTAACCAAATAAGTAAAATTTCAAATTGCGGTTGAAAGCTGCCTCATTTGAGTTAAAATTTTGATCTGTTTTGAAATCACTTGCCCGTTTGGGTTAAAATTTTGATGCGCGTTCTGCGTGAAGGATTGAATTTGAGTAGGGTAAAATCTTCCGTAAACTTTACCCGGAAAACTTTGCCAAAATTTTACTCGCTTGTTTTGTCTGTGTCTATCTTATTAATATATATTTTTATTTTTTAAGTTCTCTCCAATCCTTTTGGAACAGTGTGATCTTCTGTTGGGATTTTCTCTCATTTCGTTGACCTATCTGTCTGTTTTGAATTGGATCGGATTGATCCAGTTCGATCCATAGTTAGGGATGAACGGATAGGCAAGTTGGAGATTGTTGACAAAAATAAGTAAGAGAGAGCGGCATCTGGCCGTGGGCGAGTGCGAATCAGTGTGCGCGATCAGTGTCGAGCGATATCTGGGTAGGCAATGTGCTCGATTGGTCCGCGGTAGTGACGATTTCGAGTGAGGATCGGTGGAGGACACTGGGCGCCTCGCCATCGATCGATCGCCATACCGATGTCTTCTCATCCACCGCTCATCTCTCAAGCACCTAGAGAGGGATGAGAGAGTAGTGGTCGACTCTGGTGCACAGTACACCAGTACCTAGCTGGACAATCGAGTCCACCTTTTTTTATATTTATATATTTACTTTACTTTACTTGTCTTCTTTCGTTCAAGTTTGCCCGCGACCTTACCGCACAACCAGTTTGTTTATCTGTCGTACTGATGAGCTGAGCACAAGAGAGATACTTGCAGACAAAGTGTGATGTCGTCAGTAGTGGCTGAACTGCGACATTTGCACGCTTTAATTCCTAGCATGACTGGCGAGAAGACGCCACCCTCACTATGAATTATTTATGCGACGAATTGTTTTTGTTACCTACCACCTTCTTCTTTCTAATTGGCACACCTAACTCATTCTCACTTTAGGTATTTTTTGGTGTGCTTATATATATATGGTGTATAATAATGGTCATATGAATTGCTAATTTAATCTTTTGTTTTACAATGTTGCTTCCTATTTAGCCTAATTGAGTTTCAAGATTTTTGATTAGGCTTAAATAGCAAACCCAATCAAGGAATAATCAAGAAAATTTTGTGAATTATATATACTCAAAATCAAGAAGAATTAGTGAATTAGAAGAATCAAGATGGTACTCGGTGAAAGCTTTAAACCCTTTTCACCTTCTCGCGAGTCCAAGGTGGCCCGAGTGATTGCTCCCGACCACGAGCAGTTATCGTTGACCACACCTCGCCACGATACTTTTGTCATTAAGTACATCTCTTCATTTTTGGCGGCAACATGCGCCGAAACTAGTGAGTCTTTTGCTAATCCTCTTTTGACGCAAATCTCAATCGAATCTTTTTTTAGTTACATATCCGTTGGATTTGATCAAAGGTATTTTGATAAACTTGAATGTTTGTTTGTGACCTAATATTTGATCATTTTCTAGGTCGTCTCCAAATTCAAGGCGAAATGGCTTTAGAAAATCACGAAAAGACAACCAAAGTTATTCCCAAACGTGGCATGATTCGAACAACGTTAGGGATTGGTATTTTATGGATAAATTTTTTGTATAACCAACAGTTTGGATTAAAACTTATATTTGTTAATTTAAGTACAAGAAGAAGGGTTCTTTCGTTTATGGCAAGGATTATCGCCAGCGATTAGTCGCCATCTAGGTAATTATTTTGTTTCTTAGTTCAATTAACTTGCTATTTTAATAATATATCAACATTTTGCTTTATCATTCACATCGATTTTCAAAGTTTTAAATCAACGTTTGAATGGTTAAAGTTGAATGGTATTTTGTTTGAGTTGACTTGGATTTGAATTAGTTTAGTTGAAATTAGTTGTTTGCAAGTAGATCTGTACCGGTTTTGGTAACTAATATGTATGTCAACTGTTAATCCTTATAGTGTACTCTGGAGTGCGAATGACTTTTTATGAGTACATTCGTGATCAGTTGGGCAGGAACGAGGATGGCACTATACCGGTGTGGAAAGCGATCATCGGTGGCTGTGTTGCTGGCATGACTGCTCAGTTTCTGGCCAGTCCCGCCGATCTGGTCAAGGTGCAGGTCCAGATGGAGGGGCGTCGCCGACTCCAAGGCCTTGAGCCGCGGGTTTACAACGCTCGCCACGCTTTCCTCAAGATCTACCAGGAAGGCGGTGTTCGAGGCCTTTGGAAAGGCTGGATGCCTAACGTACAGAGGGCCGCATTTGTCAATCTGGGCGATTTGGCCACCTATGACACTGCCAAGCATCTCATTTTGAAGCATAGCAACTTGAAGGACAATTATTTTACTCATGCCCTTGCAAGGTACTCTTTGCTCATCTTGGTTCATCTAGGCTCATTCTGTATTGTTGTTCTTTAGCGCTTGTTCGGGTTTTGTAGCCGCTTTATTAGGCACTCCAGCAGATGTGATCAAGACTAGAGTGATGAACCAGCCAACAGATAGCCAAGGTCGTGGTCTTCTCTACCGCAGCTCGCTCGACTGTCTTGTACAATCGGTTAAAGGCGAAGGCTTTTTCTCTCTCTACAAAGGATTTATACCCTGCTGGATTAGGTAAATTATTTCAGTTGTTTTATTTTATTAGTTTATTACTGTTTAACACGAACACTCTTTTCAGAATGGGCCCGTGGAGTCTAGTATTTTGGATGTCCTATGAAGAATTACGCAAACTAATGGGCGTAAAATCGTTCTAGCTATCATGTGTAAAACCAATTGTCTCTGTACATATATTTTGCCATAAGTAATAAACTTTTTACGGTCTTATGATTTATGATTACAACATTCCATGTCTGAAACATGAATTACAATTAGTCAATTACTTCACTGCAACGCACTCCCACTGGCGTGCAAATAGCGATGCGGCAATTTCATTTTGCCGGCTGTGTTGTGTTGACTGCACCACACAACAGACAGCTTTGTTTTGTTTTGAACTTGAACGATCATCACATGTGCATATCATGCCTCAGCCAGTCACCTATACCTCATTATTCTAACAGTATTACAAACTATCTTTGATAATTTGTGTAAAATAACTCAGGTATCTCGTTGTTTGACTTAGCAATGATCGTAATCTATGTTATATGTTAGCCAGCAATATGTCTTACCTCTCGAGTTTGGTGTTGACCGCCGTCTCTCTAGTCAGTTTGATGGGCTTTATTGACATCTTCGTGAATGAGGTCAACCGATGTGAGATGACCTACATGTATCAGCTGCCCCAATATGTGGTGAGTTTGCTGTGTTAATGCATTACTATCCATTGACTAAATATATTCACCCATTTTATTTTTTGTAAATTTTTCTAGAACATCGATCTCGGTTCTATCAACAAACAATTTCCAAGTTATCATTTATATGTCTACGGCGAAGGGTATTGCAATTTCAATTTTTTCTATATATTTTGTTTCTAATTTGAAATACTATTTCTTTTTTGTTTTGAATATTGTTTAGGCAATACGCGGACACATTGAGGTGAAATTGTGTTTGTTTTTGTTGTTGTGATAACTTCTCTTCTTTTGTGTTGAACGAATAAGACTCAAAGAGTTTAATGGGAACCCAGTGTTGTTTGTGCCTGGCAACGGTGGCAGCTACAAGCAGGCACGATCTCTAGCCTCGGTGGCACTAGTCATGTCTTTTCAACGTCAAACTCATCTCAACTACTTTACTATAGACTACAATGAGGCACGTATTTATCTATCTAATTGATCTATTCATTAATCGATCCAATTGTAATTCTAATCGACTACTTTGTAGGAATTGTCTGCATTCATTGGCGACAAACTTGATCAACAGGCAAAATTTTTGCTTTATTCAATCAAAAAGATTTTGCAACTCTACAACCATGTGCCAAATATAAAGATTATCCTCGTTGGACACTCAATTGTAAGGGGTTTTAATTGATTTAAATATATTTTAAATATATTTGCTTATTAAAATTATTCATTTTTACAGGGTGGTGTAGTAATCAAAGCAGTGTTGACGAAATATTATTTTAAACCTTATCTCGACAAGATAGCTCTCATTTTTACTATGGCCACTCCTCACCTACTTCCTGGTAAGCTAACTGATTGTATTATTTTTGGTTAGGAATCAAGTTTTTTTGCGTTTATATTCTTCTTTAGCAATAAGCTATGACAGACAGATATTAAATTTTTACAAGCAAGCCAATGCCGACTTTTTAAGTTATCGCGATAGCGAGTTATCTCACATCAACGTGATTTCCATTGGGGGGTCTTATCAAGATTTTGTGATTCGACCTGATTTGATTAGTCTCGACACGGCATATCGATTCGATCGTTCTCTTCTAACAACTGCAATCAATGATGTAAGCATCGATAGTTAAAGGATCATTTTTGAAAATATTTTTTTAAATTCTAATTCTAATGTAATTTCTAGGTTTGGGTTCCCTCAGATCACCTATGTATTGTGTGGTGCCGTCAATTAGTTATCAAACTCAATCAACTTATCTTTGATCTAATTGATCCAAATGAGCAAGTTTTTTTCAATTCAACAATTACCCGCCAGCAAATTGTCGACTATCATCTTACAAATCGTTATTTTACACGTTTTTATCCCAAATTTAAAATTAGCGATTTTATTCAATTTAATGGTAAAATTGATTGGATTCTGTTGCAGAATCGCTTAACTAGGCTTAGTTTTACAAAGGTATGAACCATTCTTTGAAAGTGTTGTTTTACAGTTTTGATTGCCATGGTTATTATCTCGTTTTGAAGCAGATTTTCAAGCAAACCAATTATCTGATTCCGTTACACGAGCGCGAAACAATTGTGCTCTACATTGAGGGCCAATTGAAGCATGATATGGTGGGCGTTTGCAAGAGTCAACTGAATGATTCTAACCTTGTTTGGTATAACCGTTTGTTCCAATGCGATCCTGTCACTAATGTGTTGACCATTGCCTAGTTCGGAGCCTTTGTTCAATATCTATCATCAAATGCGCCTTGTGCCGTCTGATTCGAAGGTGGATCGACACGTGGGTGTGATCGAGTCGAGGGAGTATCTGGTGCAAGGGTACACCCACCTTGTGGTTCACCTCTCTGCGTCATCCACGGCTTACCAACTGATGGTGGATCGTTTCACCACCACCATTCGGCGCAAAGTGCTAGTCTTGCCCGGTGCTGCCTTTTCTCTTCTCAACGGAGGTTTATTCTCTTCCAATTTGGCATTATCCAAGTTGATCTCACAGGAGCAGTCCTTTCTTAATTTTTCCTTGGTCAACCTGAACTACATGTGGGATTCGTATTGGTTCTCGATTGAGACAAAAGCATGCTACCAAGAGAGCTCATTTCTAGGTTTCGCTTACCTAGTATTTCCACATCACCCGGAAATGAATCAATACATGTGGCCTTTGAAGCCAATAAAAGGTTCTCAGCTGCAATTTACTCTGGAAGTTAACCGAGTTGCTTACAATAACTCGTTGGAAGCCAATCCTTATCTTCTATTTTACCTCGAGCCCAATTGTAGCTTTGATGTCAAAATGAAGTTTTCCTTCACCCATGCCATCTCGCAATTGCTGCGATATTACTTTGTCCTTCTCATTCCGCTCTCAATTTCAATTATTATCCTCGTTCTCACCATTCAATTCTCGAACATTACACTCGGTTTTACCTGCCCTAGTGAAGAATTAGTAACCTTAAAAAATTACAACGAAAAATGTTTTCAATATCTGACCACTTCGGAAGTAATGACCGACTGGCGATACTTTGCTTACTGTGCCTCTCTTCTGGTGCCATTTTCGTTATTGTCAGTGCAAGCAATTGCAAGGTTTGCTTATTTTCTGCTGCGCTACTTTCAGTTGCTATCATTTTCTTTATTGTAGATTCAATTCCTATCACGATTTGAGCAACGTGAATCATTTGAGTTTTCCACTGCAAGTGGTCTTGTGCACTGTCATCTTTATCCTAGCCTATTCTATGGTCTACCTTGGCTTATTGCTTGTTGGTCACTTTGCTCACAACTTTGCAACTGGAGTCGTCTATTTCTGTTTGAGGTAAACTTTTATAATAATATAATAATCTATATAATTTTTCATATTAATTGTGCTCTGAAATTTTAGATGGCATTCCACCGTGAAATATATAGAAAGCAAACAAATAAATTCCATGTTGAATTATTTGCTAAACTATTTATTGACATTCGTATTTATTTCTATTCAAATTTTTTACACACCAGTGGTAAGTAGATTCTAATTTTTACTCTTTAATATAGATTAATTTAATATTATATTTTTAAAAAGAATTTTTATATTGTTCACTTTCTATTCACCATTATGGTATGTTAATTTGGTTATTTTACCAATTGAAGTGTCAATTCCAGGATAAATTTGATTTTCAGATGCTTTATCGATACGTCAAAGCCAAATACGTGGAAACGAAGATCGGTCGTAGTACATGCACCTCGTTCATCTTTGCACTCTACCCAATTTTGTTTACTCTATTTCTCGTCATTTCGCTGCTTTACATTCCACACAGCGTCGATTGGTTTCAGAACATGACGCTTTGGCGCAGGCGAATCACTTTTGGCCATTTGGGTCGCACTTGGATCACTCACTGTGAGCAGTGCTTGCAACTGTTGGCTGTGTCGCTTCTCTTCTTCTATCTCTACTGGGCATCGCTCAAATTCGAGGCTCGTCTGAAACACGATGCCCGAACTTTGCTTTTCTCCAACAAGTAAGTAGGCGTTAGGGAACTCTAATTGAGCACTCTTTCCTAATGACAAGTGCTGCTAAATTTTCAGAGTTCAAGTACTGTCAAACCTGCTTTTGCTCTCGCTCTCATTGGGTAACATATTGTGCAGCACTATATCGTTTGCGTATATTTCTTATTTTGGCATGTCTACCTTTGCTATTATTTTAGTGCACATTTCACGATTACATACTCTTACTAGTCATTTGAAGGTGGAAATTAAAAAAACCGACTAAGTCAAATAAGTCAGTGACATATCAATTCATTTTATTTTTGATTAAAATAATGTAGAAGAGATAAAGAAAATGGTAATAAAACAATGATATAAAGCAAAATTTGTGGTCTTGTTTAAAATCAGAAACCGCTGAAAGTAAGACAAAAAACAAAGAAAGGGGAGAGAGAGAGATATAGAAAATTATTCAGTGCAAAAAACAGAAGTATGCAGAGCATAGATGTTTTGGGTGGGCACCTCAAACACTTTCTTGGTGTAGCATCGGCGAAGTGTGTAGTCTTGCTTGACGAAGCCCAGATTCTGCAACAACTTGGCAGCATGGTGGTTGTTGCTGGGAGCCTTGAGAACTATACTCGGCAAAACTTCTCGGATCAGGTTGTGCTGACAGATGAGCACCAAATCGGTGACCAGATCGAGCATTAGAATGCGTGCCACATAGTCGTTGTCGGCGTAGAGCGGACTGATGATCCACATGTTCTGGAGGTTAGGCTTGGCGCAAGCATAGCCTACCACGGCCTGACCGAGAAGGGCTACGCGCGTGAAGCATCCTTTCTCGCCAAGAGTGAGTCGAACGATGCGCGACCGGTCATACTGGTGCATTCGCCGGTCGTACTCGACCACCTCTTCCACGAGGTACCGGTTGCCCGGACCCACACCCACTGTTCGCAGCTTGCTATTGTTGCACTTGGCACTGGATTGGTAGCACGAACAGTAGCGAAGCTTAAAACCTATTTCCAAGGCTCGTATCATCATCAGACCGTCTTGCTCCATGCTTGACTTGCTTTGCTCACTCTCCACCTGACGTATCACGTCCTCCGGCTGCAATGGTCCATCGACGTTTTCTTCGAAAAAGAGGTTGGAGAATCCGTACGATTCGTCATCACTAAACTCGATGTTTCGATTCAGCTTTCGTTGTTTCAGAAACTTTCGCTCCTTGTTTTTGTATTGGTATTCGAGGCAACACAAGTTGCACTGGTTGTAGAATGGGTCAGAGCCAAACAGACACTGAGAACTGTTGGCATGGCAAGCGATGAACTCTCTCCACTTACATCCGTTCACTTTGCCTCTGCTCAGCGAGTGCTCGTGGCAAGGAAACACGACGGCCATATTGTCCAGTTTGTAGAGGTCTACAGTCCAGTCAGCAACGCAAGAAAAGCCAGCTTTATCCCGGTACAGTGTGAAGAGGTGAGCAACCGCGCTCAGACCGTTGTTTCGTGGTCCGAGGTGTTTGAGCGCAGCGTTCCACACTTGTTTGCCTATTCCCAGACCACGGTAGTCCTTGCTCACCACGTACATGCCCACGTAGCCGTGTGCTTGACTCAGTCGCATTCCACAGCAACTGCCAATAATGTAGCCTGGAAGATCATGTGATGGTTAGTGACAATGACAGTGAGAGACATCGATCACTCATCCTCAGTGTTGGTTGGAGACACACGCAAGTCTGCCGTCACGATGGCAACTGGACCCTGGTCAGTGTGTCAGTGCGTGATAACTGGACTGACGCGTTCACCGGGGCGGTGCCCGCAACGCTCCATGCCAGCTAATTGCAAGTTGGTTGCGTCAATTACCTTCTTCGTTGACGGCCACATAAAATCCGAACGGATCGATCTGAAGCCATGATTCCACCTCGGCCACGGTGCCCATTTGTCGACCTTCTGCTTTGCATAGTTGCAAGAGCTGCTCGATTTCGTGTCGTTTCAAGTGACGAATCTTGTATTGAGGCGCCTGAATGGGCATAGCATTCAACGCTATGCTTTCCTCTTGGCAACAAAGGTTGTGAGATGGTGATGGGCGTCAATGAGTTGAGCTAGGGTAGGTGTGCCACGCCGATGGCTACAATGGCGACCGCCACCAGCCACTCGGTGCTAACTCCTGCAAACATATAACTGTCAATCACCCACTGATCATGACCACGCATATATCATTTGGACCCAACTCGCACTACTCAACCCTATCTTAAGGTTAGACTTTGAAACAATACACTACATTTACATGGCTTGACAATCAACACTTCAAGTAAGGTTGACAACAATTACACTGGCAAAAATAATAATTGCCGTGTTCACTCTTGGGACTTGAGTGAAATATATCTGCAAAAAAACTAGATGACTCGGAAAGGAGTTTTAGCTGAGTAGGTGGAGCGGAAATAGCACAGGTACCCTGGTTGTGCGTGTCGTCGATCAACTGAGCTGACAAAGGTTGAAGCGCGCGCAAAGAGCCACCACTGGTCAGTATCGAGTCGAACATAAGTCTGCACGCATCGATCGCACTACCACTGATATCATCCACCGACACTTTGACACTTTGCCTCGACCCGCACTCACAAACAGTGATAGTTTAATTTCAATATTTATTCAGCTCGCCAGCCGGCAAAATAAATTATCGAGTCAGACCTGCGTGACCGGAGGCAGTAGAGGCCTCGATATTGTCTAATCTTAGATCTGTAATAGGATGTAATGGGATTCCTATGTCACAGCCACCTCTGGTGAATGTGCCCTCTCTCTCACACACTCATATCGGCCTCTATAGAGTACTGGACAGTGGTGAAAGGCCAGAGCGTTGAAGTCAGC
Source organism: Papilio phestus (assembly GCA_018231625.1). NCBI lineage: Eukaryota > Metazoa > Arthropoda > Insecta > Lepidoptera > Papilionidae > Papilio > Papilio phestus. The sequence goes on along the minus strand of DVQH01001674.1, from coordinate 1,765 downwards.
TGAAAGCGGATCAAACCAGATTTTTTACAATAACAAGTTTCTCGTCTGATTATCTTTCGAGGGAATTTTTATTTTTCTCGAGCACAAACTAGCACAAGCGCTACTTGTCAGACTACGCGCGTTCGATTGGTTAGGTTCTCATCCTCCGGGCGACAGCACTTACGGAACACCTCCCGGTGTTCTCCACTCTGGCGCCTAGTCACTCCAACTGCCCGACACCTTGGCTCCCCCACGCGATCACTGCCGGTCGCATTGTAAACCAAGTTGAGTTGGTTTACAACCATTCTACTCTCAAAGACATACCTTAAGAATTGTTGATGATGTCGAACTGGGTAGAATGTAGAATGTAACTTGGAGATGGAGAAGGAAAGAGTGGCCGAACACTGAGTAGTGCTGACCAAGATGAGAGAGGAAGGCGCAAATGGCGCTGACTGGGCACGGACACTGCACTGGCTTGGTGGCGGCTCTCTGAAATTACTCACCGTTTGTTTGTGGTCGACGCATCGGTGTGGTAAAACGTCCACTGCCGTTGCCCGTCAGAACCGGCGGATGAATGGCGTGCGCCGACTCCGGTCCGATCTGGATGGCGCGCCAGGCTGGGCTGGTCAGGCCACCAACCGCAGCAGAAGCTGTAGTACGGCTCCTCTCCCCTCCGCCCACATATCTCTCACATTGTAGAAAGTTGAAATCGAATGGGTTACCACTCATGCAGAGGGTACAACTGCAGCTTGTGCTTCGATATATAGCCACAAGGGGTAGGCGCCAACCTCTGCCTGTCCGTTCGTATGTTGCCATCGGGACTGGTTCCGCAACCCGTCCTTAAGTTCAACCCCATCATCGTTGATTCAACTCAGAGGAACCTGTTGAGAGAGAAAGAGACGATGACCAATGCTGCTCGAAAGCTTATTCGAGTGGTTTGCCTAGTAGTTTTGATTCTTTCGCAAAATCAACTTTCATAATTTAAATTATCCGGTGCCTCTGCAGAGGCCGTGAGCATCACATGACTTTCTCCCGTGGTGTCAGTATGACACCGTCGAATAGAGATCAAAAGTGAAAGCTGTTTTTGGGAGACATGTACATACATATATTGATATTCATATGAAGCTTTAGTGGAGAGAGGGAGTCTAGGACGGATGACACTCTTTTGTTAGCAGAGTAATTTTTGCTAAAAATTGGCCTACAATTGAGTGAGAGAGAAAGCAAAGTTATAGATTTTTGATATTGCACGCAGCCAAAACAGTTAAATTTCAACCCAAACTGGCAAGTGAGTTCAAAAATAAGGTTAAATTTTAACCAGAATGTGGTCAATTTTTGCCTCAAGTTAAAAATTTAACCTCTTTGTACTAAAATTTAGCCTTCTATCGAATTAACCTGCTTGTTCGGGTTAAAATTTAGTCCAACCGTTCACTGTGTGCGTGACATGTTATCGTGATATGTTCTCGGGTCGTTAATTTTTTTAATTTAAGTTTTGTAACCATGTGAAATACGGTATTTTTATCTGAAACCAGAGTAAGGTTGTAGAAGACGGTTGTACAGCAATGTACTTTCTAAAATAAATAAATAATAATAATAATAGAGTTCACTAAAACAAGACTTGCCGGCAAGCCGACAAGGGGCTCGAGTTCGGAAATGAAGCAAAAAAGTTGTTTTTAAAACTAGAAAAATGATTTTGAAAAAAGAATTTTCAAAAAACATTTAAATAATTATATTAAAAATATTAATATATTTGAAAATTGATTCGAGACTAAATGCAGAACAAAATGTA
>DVQH01001673.1:0-11961 GCA_018231625.1 Papilio phestus | reverse complement strand
GTTGTCAATACCACGCAGACGGAGTCGCTGGCGAAAGCTAGTTTACTTACATCGCTCAGGGCTCCATCAAGGACAATCATTAAAAAAGAAGATAGATGTCAATTCACCTCCTATAACTTAGTTGCTATTTCATCAATCATAACAAATGTACCGCTTAACTGATAAATAAACTACGTGTTTACGTATGCCTGAATATTTGTAATAGTAAAAAGACACATGAGCTGCTTGCAACATAATCAATCCAGGAATGCCAGGACAGAAGATTCTCTATAGTGCGATAGCAGTATGGTAAGGAAAATTAAACTGAAAGTTGAGAGCCCGAGGATTGGCCTATCCTTTAAAATACTGCAGATAGGATCTAAAATTCCACTGACGATAACCGCAGTAGAAATTCTAAAGTTGGAAGGATTCCAAACTTTTCCTTGGAACGAATTTTAAAGTCTAACATAACTAAAATTAAGGAAAATGATTAAACGGCTTGTATTTGACGTAAGCTTTAAAGCCAAATAATATAATGGATAACAGAAACGCCTCAGAGATAGTCTCCAAAATGAGGACCATTCTAATTAGTATTAAAATATAGAGGTTCCATTCGAATACGGATGTTTAGGATTCGTCTTTTTGCTAATATTTTAAGTTTAAAACCACCTGCTAAAACATGAACTACACTGTCGACTTCGTAGGAAAAACGACATTTAACAAATTAGCTAATATATAATTCTTAGATTAGTGTATTGCCATTCTTAGTAATAATTTCGTCACGGATCTACATTTACATCTTAAAATGGACATTCAAGTTGTGTTGCGTATGTGTCGCAATGCAAGCGCCAAGTGCGGCTTTGGCACGCGATTTCTAACGGGTCAAAGAAAGCGAGGGATAGAAAGGTCGAACATTCTCGCTGATTCGTATTACCGCATCCGTTTCTTATATTACTTTTATTACACCATGCCTTCGCTATAATCGTAGCTTGTTGTATATGTTACTCGAGTAAAATCTTCATTGTAAACAGAGTTTTGTTGACTTAACTATGAGTATAACAAATGTACACACGTTAGGTTAAGAGTATAAATTCAAACCCGTTTTGCAACCAAACGTTGTTTTTTGCATTATGCTGGTCAAAGATCCTAAGTGAACTAGTACGCGGTAAACTTGAAAGCGTTCAGTTCAAATTAATGTTATCTGCAATTATATTGCAAAGCGCTGATTTATCAATTAGTGAGATATATTCAATGAATAAATATACGATATTGCTCAAAGCTGGTTTGCATTTATATATTTTAACTAACGTAAATGCAAAATACTAGTTTATGGAAGTGTTTGAACTTTACAAATAAAAAGACTGCAATAACAAATAATAAAAAATAAATTTCCACAACATTGAAACAAAAACTGCATTCTAAATTATTTAATGTGCATGCGGAAATGCCGACATAGAAATAACGGCTATTAATAGTATCTCGCAGTTAATAATTCAATTAGCGTAAGTACGTCAGTTGCCTAATACTGCGCCATAGATACCAGAGACAGATGGATGCATTAGCAATGATTAATCGCGACCAGTTATTATGCAACCATAGCCAATGATAAAGCTTTTATTATAACCACCATAACCGACTAATGGTATTATTGCAACATCTGCATTGAGCTGATCGTGGGTTCGAATTGAAATTGACTTTTATAAGACGTAGCTGTTGCTCGCGACTCCCTCCTCGTAGAATTAAAAAAATAATAAAAAACATAGCCATGTTACTTTTTAACGGTGAAGGAATTTTGAAATCGGCCCATTAGTTTTTGAGTTATTTCAATACATACAAAACCACAAATTTTTCCTCTTTATAATATTGGTATAGAGAGTAAGAACAGATTGATGAATTGAGACATAAATATGTCGATCAAAGTATAAAATTAAGCGCACACTAATCTGACAGCTGTGTAATCAGGATAACAAACAAAACAGCATTTGATGCACTCATCGGACTGAATTTTAATTATTTATCAACGGTCTGATGCGTACATTGAATTAAAAAAAAATTATCCGTTTGCATTTATAATCCGGCCTTTGATGAAGGTCACGAACATTTGACAGTAATTTTAACAGCATTAATAGAAATCGATCACGAATTAGTTTCAAATTCTCAATTGTAGCGGTCAATAATAATTTGTAGGAGACAATCACGTGTTATTAACAACCAGTCAATATGACCACGTCGGATAATAGTTGTTCTATTGACCCCAAAGACATCCAACATATCAATTAACTACAACATTGACTGCATAATTAAAGCATAGCTTGTGTTTGAGTATACTAGCTGTTGCCAATCGAACATTAATGAAAACAAGGTGATGACAAGCCATATGGAAACTGAAACTAATACTGGTATGGTTTCCACATTCGAATTCGGATTCCAGTCGTGTTATAACAACGTACATGTTAATAAAGTTATGTAAAAGAAAACTTTTCAAGTGTGTAATTAAAATGAGAAAAGCAGTCGTAAGAAGCGTGTCGTGCATACAAATGACTTCCATCAATGAATCACGAGTTTCTCTCAGACTTATTATCCGAGCGAAACCTAATAAAAATTGAACACGACCGTAAACCAGACAGCAAGCGACGTGATGCATAGCTGAAAGTTTTCCCAGAATTCAACATTGTTTATAAGCTCGATTTGTTTGAGATGCGTGAGATTACTACATTTTTTGCAAATTTTTCAGACGATAAGCGGCTTTACAAACATAGTTAATTGCATAATTATGTGTAAAGTTTGAAAAACAACACGCTTATGATGTAATAAAAAACTTGCTATACTATTGAAATAGTGGAATTAAAAAGTCTCATGTGGTCAAGTTTAATACATTCTCAAGAACATAAATAACAGAATAACATTGTAATCTTGCTAATAATATAAATGCGTAAGTTTGAAAGTTGGACGTTTTTAGCCTAAACAGCTGCACAGATCTCGATAAAATTTGGCACAGACGTAGAGGATGGTCTGGAAGAACATATAGGCTTTTAGTTTTTTTAATTCCACGCGGACGGAGTCGCAGGCGAAAGCTAGTTTAGGAATATTTTCCCTGATAGTTAATTGCATACATGTTATCCTTTTATATGAAAGGTTTCTCCGCCTACGCAAACTTCTGAGATACTCTATCGGATAAGGAAAACAAGGAATTTAGCATTACATTTAAATTTTGTTACAACCCAGGAAAATCCTTGCCAACAAGGTGATGCTATAAAATTCGCCATGTGACTTTGACGATTTCCGAGACAGATCAAATTTATTTTGTAACAGCGTATTTCCTTTTCAAATAAACAAAATTACCTGTTCCTTTGCTGTGCTTTTAACTAATTTATTTTTAATTTGTAATCCACAAAAAAGTTACATAAGTCCTAAAAAAACCTTTACATATTCTCTGTAAGTTAAAATGACAGCATTTACAGTATTGGAAAAGGTTACTATCAAAGTGTGTAAATAATTCTTCCATTTATGACTGACTGCATGAAAATATAAAAATTCAAATTCTCAATTGCAAATGTCATGATTACCGTTACCATAATAAACTTGCTTCCTTAATGTTGGCATCTTGTAGTTTATGGTCTCTTTCCCACGTTATGGTACTTTCCAGTTTATTCACCCCCTTAAGATTAACAGCGTGAAAATATATAGCTTAAAGCATGGCGAAAGTGTAGGGCTTTTTATTAAAGAAAGAATTATTAAAAAATATAATGCGTTTGTTGACATCCTACGCCACGAAGTAGTGTGATTAGTATAGTTACAGTGGTTGTTAGTTGAACATGTTACTTAATCTAATATAGTAATCGATGATAACCGGTAATTAATAATGTAAATAATGGAGCAGTGACCGGCTGGTATTCAAGCGGCCCTTGAGTCATACGGATTTGCAGCGGAAGGCACGCACTACGTGCTCTTTGACCGAATACCTTATACCGAGTTAGGTACCGCTTTGTAAGTCTTTGGTAAAACGGTCCTGTTACTCTACCGAGTAATACGAAAGTGTCATAGTACCGTGGGATTAATATTAAACAATCTATTTTTTAATACAATTAAAACATAACCTTATTTACTTTGATTACTCAGTCTTTTCGCGGTCAATAATTTCCGACAAAAAAAATCATACATAAAATTGTTAGTTTAAGTGAATGTATAGTAATATTTGACGATTTACTTTACGTACGATATGCTACATGTAGGGGGACTATAACAGCTACCGTGGGGTTTCTCGAAACAAGTTATTACTTCTTAGAAAAAACGAGACAATAGTATCGTGAATCCTTATTATTACTTTTAAATAAAATATATTTGTAATCTATCAACGAGTACGTGTTACATTGTATGGGGTCAATACCACTGCGGCGATTTATATTACAAACCTAAGAAGTCTAACGTCTGAAAGAGACGTGATCAAACGAAACGCCGCGCATGATATTGTATTTCAAATCTTGATCTGAACGTGGTTACGAGTATGCATGTAGTTTCACACGAAGGCAGAACAGGGAGACAGAGTAGTGAAAACCCCAGTACAGCTCTTGTTTGAAAGCACACGTATGTGAAAACAGTGATCTTTTGTTTTGTCGTTCTGTAAAAACAATTGCAGTACTGCACTGTCTATTGTTATCTCGCTCTTCCTGTTCAGTCTTCATGTAGAACTAGTCATTATCATGAAGTTAATATCTCTCTTGGCTAGTCTTTAAGTAATATGTCTCAAACAAGACAACTGCATGAAGTTTTTATTTTTATTAAAAATCACGGTTGTAAAGACAATGTGTGAATAATTAATTAAATTTCTCCAAATTAAACATGTTCCGGTGTTGTAAGATAATTGTTAATTAATAGGCAGTTCACGGGTTAATTAATTAAGACTAAGCGTAGAATGAAAGTACTTTTTGATTCAATTTGAAAAAGTTTCATCGTCTCTTAACAATCAATACCCTATTGCATACGTTAAAAAGTAAATACCAAGTAAACTTTCACTTAAGAAAGGAAATGTAAAGTCGGGAATGTTCTATTGTTTAAGGAGTAGGGGAACACAATGAGTTGTATACTTGTCACGGAGAGTGTACTTAAAAGTGCTTCGAAAGGGAACTTTTGTGTAGTCATGTGTAAAGAGAGTGAGCAGGGTACTCAGTGTAGGTAGAAAAGCAAGCTTATAACGGTACTTTCACGGATTTTGCACTTGAAACACATATTGCGTATATTGGAACTCGAAAATCCTTAAAAAAAATTTAAAAAATCGAACAATAATTTCCGAGACAATTAAATTTCAAAACACAGCAAGACTTTTTTTTTAAACTTTCAATTTTAATTTGAGATCTTAAACAATGTTTAATGTTATATGAAGAGTTAAGAATGAATACAATTAAAAAAACTACATTTAACGAAGTCTTCGAAGTTAATTTAAAATTAATTGCACACTCATTTTCATTCCGGTTACAAGAACAATGCAACTGTTACAACATGGCGTAATTGTTCTAAAGCAAAAAAGGTCATTCGGAAATGTCAACAAGCTTAGCTCAAAATTAAGATATCGAGTTACCGTGTGACTGAGAGTCGAATGTTTGTTTTGGCTGTAGCTCGCCCAAGTATGACGACGAACAAGTCACGTATTATGAGTATATTTACCATATTTTTCATGGAATACGATAGCAAACGATAAACTACTCATAGGTACTAATACAATAAGAAATTAAGTTACTGATAAAAGGTTGCGGATCATATTATTTTAGGTCGATTAAAAACATAATTGCACTAATCAAACTAATCTTAAAAGTGAGATGACCTTTAATTTTACTGGTCGATACATTCGATATACGGATGCGGATGCGCCTACGTTTGCGCCCCGGACCGGAACACTTTCCCGGAACAAAAACTGCACTCGTATTACTAAGGGGTTGCACACAAAAATCGTCACAGAAAACTGGTATACAGCATGTATGAAAAAATTACATGTAAAATCCCAACTTAAAATACAAGCGTACGGGACTCTGTATAACAGTATCCTCTCAACGTAACGAGCTCTAATCTACATTGTGATTATGAATAGCTTACGTATGTAATGTAATCATCCCGCATTTGTGGGATCTAGACCTCGCCCAAATCACGTAACAAAACATAAATAGGCCAGACTGTGCGCTGGGAATATAATACTATGTATATAACAAACTAAATTAAATTACTTATAGCAACGTTATTGTGTCACTTGGTAATTTATTACTTCTGTATACAATATATCAAATCCATTCATACATAAATCCCTGTAGAAAACATGTTGTCCCCCTACCAATATACAATTTGTACACTATTTAGACAGTGGAAACAAACAGTAAGTTTTAATTTATTAAAATAATAAAGTTCTGAATGTTGTATCTTATGCGACCTCCGTCGTAAGCCAAGTTATAGTAAATAAAGATAAATCTAAATTAAAAGCATGATATCACGAGTCCGGTATTAATATTGCATTAGCGGCCTTCGAATATAAAGACACAACTTTGTTATCTAGCGCTTCGTTGAATTTTATTATACTCTTATTCATAAGAAACAACTGTAACTATTTATTTGCAACAGTTTCTTATGAAGTCAAATTATGTCACCCATCAAAACAACACTTGAATTAAAAACAAAATAAAGTAAAACCGTTATTTTCTTGGTAAATTAACCACGTTTCAAGTACGCAGGTTAGAAGTATAAAAGATTTTGTGTGTACAATCAAACCAGATTTACTGTAGATCTAGTCTTCGTATTACATTTTATTTGTGACATGAATAATAAAATTAGAATCAACGGTGTTACTTAAAACTAGTCCAGATAACTTAATCAATGTCTTAGTACCAAAACTAAAACAAGACAAAAACGTTGTGTATATAGGCAAGATGTAGCATTCAGTGCCGTGCATACAGTTTGTATATGGGTGGTATATTACTGCAGTATGTAAGGAGAGAAGCGTCAGGAAGCGGACGACGCGCCGGGAGATAGCGATGTCTGCCAACTTTATTGCCTTTTGGGTTAAATAGAAATCGACGTGAATGCTTTGAGCTCGTCGTGTCTTGAACGAACGTTTCATAAAATATTAAGATGCAAGTGTCCTACTTTTCTAAATATTAAAGACATTTTAAATGTGTTACTTTTAAAAATATTTATAATTGCAGCGTTGCACGCTAGGGGACTATTTAGAATTAACAATCATGTTGAACTATCTACCCTGCGTTATCAATGAGTGAGATCTTTTACACGACAAGGGGTCGACACAACATCAGCTAATTACTTTTCTATATGTTATCACTATGAGCCTTTATTTACTCTTACGCACAATCCATCCGTGCTTTCCTCAAGTTTTCTCTATGCTTGAAAGTTAATACATTCTCACTGTCATGCTTATAAATAAATAATAATTAATATTATAAATGTGCAATGTTAGATAACCTATATTGTAAGTTGATAATTTGTTTACTTTAACAAGAAACCCAGTTGATAACATTCACATATTAAAAATAAGAGAAGACGCTGTGAATACCAGAAACTAACCAGTAATACAGTTAGTCAACTCCAAAGATAGCGGACACTATTTTAAGAAATAAAACAATACCCGACACATTAACCCTAATAAAACGTAATTGGAGATTCATCCTTTTTTTAATTTAATTTAAGAAAAAATATTATACACCAGGATATAACAGTGTCACTATAACTTTGACGTTCAGTTCTATTGTCTCGTATTGTGTCATAGGTTATTATAAAACAAGGTTACTCATAACAGATGGTATTAAAATTGCTATAAAAAACATTTAACATAGAACTATAACAACCAATATTATACGGTAATCCAGCTATTTTTTTTAATTAACATAACCGTCGTTCCAGGAACGCTTGTACAAACGTCTATCGAGTGATATATAAATTAGTTTACTACGAAATAAATTAGGCTGGTAGAATTCAATCACGTAGACATCGTGTTATTGAATCTTGTGTGAGCGTCTCGCGCCAATGCCAATGCTTGCAATTTAATCTGTTGAAAATAACTATTCAATTAAACGTCAAAATGTCTATTACTGATTTTCTATTCTATTGCGGGGCATAAATAAAAAATATACAACCTTGCATCTTATTCTCCACTCGGGATGTCAAATACAGTAGAACCTCGAGAAGTTAAAGTCCAAGGGAAATACAAAATAGTTATAGAGGATTTTAAGTTACCGAGGTTTGAGTTATCGAGGTTCTACTGTATTACTTATAATATTGAATTTAGCAAACAGGAAAAGTCACGGAATGATTTTTTAAGAACCTTTTTATTCACAATAATGTGTAAAATATTTTGTGTAAGGGCTGTAAACATGTGTTTTCATTATATTTTTGTGCGTAGGCGCACAGACTCCTTTCAATTTTTGCTACTTAAGTTTTAAGTTTATTACTATTACAAAGGGACAGATTACGTAATATGGTTTAATTTAAAAGTATTATTATTGCGATTCCTGTCAATATTTCATGTACACACAACATAAAAAGTGTAATTGCATTTAATAATGATAACATGTATATACATATTCATGAAGTTTGGAAGATAAAATAGGGGAACAGAGATAACATACTTTTGTCGTGGTTTTCCGTACGTATGGAACTTTATTTCAATGAACAGTAACATTAACATACAAACGTTGTTTCATTGTTTATCAGTGGCCTTGTCAGATTCCTAATAGATTCATCTTTATGAATACTATGTCATAGATAACCGCGCATCAACTTTTTATGTTACTTCATTATTCACACATTTTATACTTATATAACATCTAGATATACCTTCACAATCGTAGTCTTTATTTTAAAATAGATAGCCAGTCTTGGTTAGTTCCTTGTTTTTTGTATTGTAAAAATATAGTACAACAAAACAAAAATAATTAATTTAGATTGATTCTATAGTAAGAACAAGAAAGCAATATGTACAAAGACAATAAAGAGATAAAATAATCAATACGACTCTATACTTGACGCCTCCTGTATTTTTTGAATAAAGCGATGCCAGCGATGCCAGCGAAGCCAATAGCGAAACACCATCCTGTGGCGCTAACCACCTGCAACGGCATTTCGCTTCGTTCTCGCGTCGTCACTTTCCAAACCAGTCCTTTGTTACATGTCATTATTTAACGTGACAGTACAATCTCGATTGCATTAAACTCCGTACCTTGATTCTCCGGGTCGCAAGTGACTGCATGTTATGTGCCATTTGATTACAATATTTGAAAGTCTGCTTCAACATACGAGTATGAATATATTAGTTAACCAGTGAATATAATTGTTTACAAGATAAATACAACTTCAATTTATCTAAGATTACTCCAAAACTTCTTAATGAACACGTGTTCATTTAGTAATTTTAACTGTTTTATACATTGTCTGATCTCTCTTGACATTATTAATTTACTGTAGTTTCTAAATGTAATTTAGTAATATATTTATATAGATTATTTAATGTGCTTGTTAAAGTTAATCTTTATCTCTTACACAGTATTCGAGCTGCAGATAGTTAAAAATATCTTTCGTTATCGTCAAAATTCTTTATCTGTGCGTTGCAAAAACATATAATAGTAAATATTTTTCTTACATGATCTTTAATCTACTAGTGATCTTGAATGAATAAAAATTAATTTCAAATGTCTACATTTACAATACAATGCGTACAACCGAGGAACATAACAGTCATTCAGTAGGGCGAAAAATCCAATTGAAATTTTTATTCAATAGGTAATACGTATAAGATTTGCTGCAATACTAGAATTTGTCATTCAAATTTTCATTCCAAATTTCTCGGTCTAAAACTAGTTACTACGCTCGGGCGGACGAAAATACTATCTCGTTTTTGCATACTTTGACATGCTGATAAAATACTTCTAACGTTTTAATTGCACACAAACTAATTGATCGATCGATTGAAGTGTTTTACAAGGCTACACCTAATGGGGCGTGGAGGTATATTAACCTGAGGAAGCCCTTGCGTTAGGCCGATTATTTTATGTAATCCACGACTTACCTGAAAGCAAATTGTAAATTAGAATAGCAAGAAAATAAAGTCACAAATAATTGCCGAATTATTAAATGGTTACTTAAACTTACCTTTATTTAAATATCTTAAATTTATACTTCGAATACGTTTACAAAATTATTTATAACGTCCATCAGGTCATTTAATTCAAAGACAGATCTCTCGTAACTGTAAACTAGATTGAATTTTAGACAGTTTTTGTTAAAACTACGGATCATTGTCCACCGTAACCAAATAACGGTCTAATGAAAATAGAAATAAACAGGCAGTCAATTTTAACGTTCAGTTTAAATTAAACGTAATCGTATTTTCGACCTTATAGACTCATAAAATATAGGCTATATTTTCGGTGCTAGACTTCCGAAAAATTACCAATAACGTAATCTCTCCCCTTGTTGCCTAACAAAAAACTAAACAGTTTTAAATCCGAATAGTATTTGTGAATTTCTAAGAGAGTATACATTAGCCTGAGGAACTCGATGCTATACGAATTTATACGACACTATTGTCAGTGCAAATGACCGTCATGGTCGAGCACGGTGAAAGTGTACTACAGTATCGGCAACAATAAAAACAAACGGAGGCCGACCTAAACACGAAGACTATTCTTGGACGCGTGGTATTCCATTCATTGCCTACGACAAAATCTAAATTTGTATCAGAACATGCATGGAATAATTTATTTATAACAATTTGCACGAAAAAGAACATGGAACTCTGAATCTTACTAATATTATAAATTTGAAAGTTTAGATGTATGGATGGATGTTTGTTAGAGTTTGTAGCCTAAACGGGTGAACGGATCTCGATGAAATTTGGCATAGACGTAGGGGATACTCTGGAATAACACATAGGCTACTCACTTTTGTTTTTTTATAAATCCACGCGGACGGAGTCGCGGGCGAAAGCTAGTTATACTATAATTTCTAGTTACAAATAATATAATAACGGAGCATATAATTAAAACTTCATTCTTCACAACATATAGCAACGGTAATAATTACGTAAGTAATAAGTGAAGGTCGATCAGTAACCGGTTCAGAAAGTAACCATTAGACGCTGACGTAGTAGGTTTTTTGTTCATTGTATTCGTTGTTTTCGCAAATTGAATAATACAATTAACTGCGAAGTGAAATAAGATATTTTAAAGGGAAAGTGAAAGCAGAACGTTGCGGAATAAAATTTACAATGATAAAATCAAATGTATTAATCCAAATAAATTTATATTTGGCTGCGGACGAAAGAATTGTCACTACCTTTCAATTTCATTCTAAAGGGAGGATATAATAAGAAGTTACTACCTTACCTACCATATTATTAACCTACATTATCCGATTAAAATTGTTTCTTGGATTATATCATCTTTTGTCGACACAAAAAATCGAAGGATCTGACTTTAGTATTAATAATGTCCCTTATAACTTTCATTCAAGATACGTATAGGCAGACAAATTCACGCACGATGTTGAAGAGAAACTATTGATTATTGACGCTTTACGGTGCACATTGATCGGAACGCACTCACTAACCGATACAAATCGGATATTGGACATAGTTACAGGCGAAACTCCGTGACCATTGTTCTAAATAACGGAAAATAGTAACGCATTACTGCAAGGAGTCTACATATTCATATACAAGGGTATATTTCGTACTTTTATTTATAAAACCCATTTTTCAGCTAAATTTAAATGTCGATAATTGTTTTTTCGTCATCCGTTTAATTTTATACACTTTGTAGGAGGAGGCGTTCGTGCCAACAATTTTGAATTCAAACTGCTTAAAATAGATTCATATTGCAATTTTCAGAACAGTATGATACTGCATTATTTTGGACTATAAATGGTAAATATTTATGCTGCTTGCATATTTTAGACATTTCTGATTGAAAGTATTTATCAAATAAGTCGTGA
>DVQH01001672.1:0-11964 GCA_018231625.1 Papilio phestus | reverse complement strand
AGAGTTTGTAGCCTAAACGGATTTCGATGTAATTTGGCATAGTTGTAGATGATAGTCTGGAAGAACACATAAGCTAATCAGTTTTGTTTTTTTCAATTCCACGCGGACGGAGTCGCGGACGAAAGCTAGTTAAATGCGAAAGATCGGATGGATGGATGGATGTTTGTTAGAGTTTGTAGCCTAAACGGCTCATCGGATTTTGATGAAATTTGGGCCAGACATAGAAAATATTCAGGAAGAACACATAGGCTTACTTTTGTTTTTTTTTAATTCCACGCGGACGGAGTCGCGGTTGAAAACTAGTTGATTAATAAATATTTATATTCCTGAACAATAGTAGATATTAATTTACGTCGTTTAAATTAGGGCGACGTCATGAAATTCAATTTTAAAATACACACAAATAAAAACCTTTTAATGTTATTATTAAAAACACTGCTGAAATAAACTATAGAAAAAATATGAATCCACTCAATTCTATCCCATGATTTATTAACCCGTGCGAACAGAGTTACTGATTTAAAAATATTCACGCCAAATGTCAAAGAAGATTCGAATCTCTTGGAAATTATTTCTCAATCACCACGTAAAGCATTCATAATGGAACCGACAGAGAGAAATTAAATTTAAATGTAATATGTATACACCGCTATGTTTTAATATTTTCCATTTATTCAAAATTTATTTCAAAGAGTAAAATAGATACAAAAACCTTGCAATCTTGCCAGCACTAAATATCGAAAGAGGGAGATAGGATTGAAGTAATATCGCTTTGGAAAACACTTAAAATACAGTCTATTTTTTTTTTTAATCAATGCGTGTGTATTATCACCTAAAGTAAAATCAACATTGCGTGATAGTGATAAAAATGTGCAAATCTCTTCAGGATTTATAGGCAAAGAAACATTAATGAACTACTATGCTTTAAAATATCAAAACAGATAAATAGACAGATAACTAAAAATGAAATGCATAAGTGTAATGTTTTGACATGGAGTAGAGACATTTAAGGCGAAACCAAAGATAGAAGTTGTGAAATAAAACAATGTCTCTACCGACAGCGGCCGCCCTGCGAGTTCTCACCAAATTTGCTTAGAACCGGCATACAACTGGCGCCGATCTACTTTCCAAATAGCCTTCGCGTCTCGCCTGTGACCTTTACAACACCCGACTCGCAAACTACCGCGCGCGCCGCGCCTTGCCGTGTTATCCTAAGCAAACCATACGATATTCAGATCTTACGCTAGTTTGTTCAACGCCTTATGTAATAACGACAGGACAGGACAGTACTATCCTCGAAAAAATATCATTCGGTTAACGCTATAATAAAGCCAAATATGAGTAACAATAACTTTTATGTCATATACTAGTTTTCTTATTCATCCACATCGCTAGACTTCTTCTACTGGCTCTATACTAACAAGAAGTATGCGTTTAAACAATGAAGTACTGCACTGTCTACTACTCACTGTACCCTCGTGTGAAAGTGCTTTATTATTTAATACAACAGAGATTTAATATAAAAGCAAGATAATAATACTATCAAAAATACGTTCTAAGCGAAAGATAACGATAAAGGTACGTCGACATGCTCACCTACTTTACTAATTACTTTTGTAATTTACATCGATGTTTTTTTAATAATTTTTGTTTTTTACGCAGTTCAGAATAAACGAACTTTAAATATCCAAAAGATGTAGTTACTTATGATCTAAATATCACAATAAATAAAACATTGTTTCTGATGCAACGAAAAGTTTACCTAAATATTAATCGTGTTTCAATTTCCTAATATTTTTTCTGGTAACAATCTACTTCAAACATGTGAAATCATATTGCTATAAATGTATTCGATTTAATACATTTACTAGTATAGCATTTATATCTTTATACAATTAGCTAAGAGATAACTTACACGTAAATAATTATCATTACCATGAGACCGGCTTCCTTGCCACACAAATAGGGTATTTAAGCCGGTTCTGTCATCAAATAAGCACCTGATTTATACGAAATTGGAGGAAGTCGATACTTGTTCAACTAGTTAAACACTTATTTTGCGTTGTGAGTTGTGACGCATCCATTCCACTGTGAATCGGCCTTTAGGATGCATAAGGGTAGCAATAAATGAAATTGCAATCGTAATTTCTGTCCCACTAATCGACCAGACTGCGTAACAAAATAAACTGTTTCAAGATGCGTTCAACGCATTTACGACTAGCTCTCGTCGCCGATGACGAAGCAACAAACAGTTTCGCACACATTCCAAGTTATATGTAACGCTAATATTATGATTAGGCGATTTGATGATACATTTATACGTGTAATTGGTTTTACGCGCGTCAAAAGCGGTCAGGGAACTTTCGTTCACAGCCGACAAAGCTGTGAAACTCTTCTGTTGACAGTTTAATTATTAAGTACCTAAAAGTAGTGTCTGGATTATTTTACTATTGAACTTCGGTTTTATGATTACATAGAGTTTTCTCTACCAGTTTAAGTCTCGGTTTTAGGTAGAGGTAAAAGACAAGCATTAGAAATTTCTAATGAAAGTTTAGGCGATTAGATTTTTTAAATAAATAATAATAAATTATAACACCACGCTTTGTGTTGCTTCTATAAGACAAGAATAAATCTTAATACAAGAGTAACAACTGTGTTAAAAAGAGGAATTTATTTAAGCTTTACCTAACAGATTATAAACACAAATTCCAATTCTAATGCATTGAACGCGTGTCGAGGTTATATTGATATTGATACAATGTCCTCTAATGTTATAGTTATATCGCAAATTTTTGCGTACTTCTACTCGACTATAGCATTATTAAGTATGTCATTACCATTGGTTACATTTAGTGGCTGTAATTATTTTCGGTGAAGCATTGGCTGTTAAAATTATTGTTTTAAAGATGAATTTGATATAGGACTACAATTGAAGATACTAGGTCAATAGTGTAACTAAATCCTAGTTGCTTTAAACGGCTATGTGTGATCAGCTTGTATGTAACTCTAAACACAATAATTTAAGTACCTAGATCAAGAAAAGGCACTGCCTCCTGTAACAATGGTCCCCATCTCAGGAAGCAGAGCCCAATGATTATTGTATAACTGATTTAATTATTATAATAAAGTGTTTTTATTATATTATATTCTATGATGCTGTGGGAAGATACGAACGGGCATCTCACTCGTCAAAATCGATTCTGTCGTTCAAAAATTCTTGTCGTTAAATCGACATGTGTAAAAGCTTTCTACGCGCGAAAAACATTACCTATCTAACCAATCGGGTTAAATTAAATTAAGACAGAATTATCTGTTGAAATCCTCAGGAAAATTATAGGCCGCGGAATGTTTGTGGAAAATAACGTGTATGTAACTTTGGAAAACATGAGGCGAATAATATTTGTTGAAAGAGGTAATGACAGCGGTATCACATGCGCGGCGCGGCGCCCGGCGCGGCGCTCGTCCGGCGCCGGCGCCCGGCGTCGCGTCGCCCGCTTTGTTTGTACTTCGCGTATGTTCACTATTTACGCAACTCTATTACGAAATTACGAAATCGTAAACTAAAGTTCCGACCACAAACTATTCTAATTTATCTGAAAATCCGAACTTAAATTAGCCTATAATCGTGAACGAGACTTCTCTATTTAAGTATGTTATGTAATGTTATCAAGTAAATCCATAACTTTACTGAATCAGTGCAAGTTTTACTTGTAATATAACCGTGATTTATCACAGTACACCAGTGACCCTAAAGGTTATAACAGCATTCCGGCGCAAACAAGTCGCTATACGTAAGTTCTAAAACGATATATTGAAATGCAGTTTAATACAACGACCCGGTTTGATTAAAAGATTAATGTTTGAGGTAAATCAGTTGTAGGGTTTGGCGCCGACTGACTGCTTGAGAAATGCACGCCGAGTCACGTTGTTAGTTTCATACGGGGACAGCACATTGTGGTAGAACAGTAAGGCAGGACAGTTCTAGTTTGCTTAATACGCACATGCCGAGACAAAACAACTCCTATTTCGACCATTGTTGTACATTCATACGATAACAGTACCCTACTGGTGTGTTTCGCCGTTCTGCACTCGTGTGAAACTGGCATTAGTTACCGCAGACTGCCCAGCTATTACTCAGTATAGTCCCACAAACCACAGACTCCTAATACACCCGTATTAGCCAGTATTAAAATAATAACGAGTACCACACTTGCGGATGGAGATCGCGATGCTTTTTAAAATTACAATGGTCGAAGGCGCACCACTTTAAATGCTGTCATTAGCCATGACGTTGAATGATCGCGACGGATGAACAATACTTATTTAAAATAGAATAATTTATACATTTATATTTGCGATTGTATAATTCCCGTTGTGTTTTACTTTAGTTCTAATGAAAACCATTTTTAAAACATTGAGAATAATAATACCATCTCAAACGGATATTAAAGTATTTACTGCCTAGAATTAATTGTAATCGTACCGGCCTTCATTACCCTTCAAATCGGCACGCAATGGTTGAGCAGTAAAGGCAGTATGGAATGTCCCGCAGATACAAATAACGATTTCATAGAAATACGGCATTATTGTAAAAGACGCCGGCGTGCACAAAACAAATTCCTGAGAGGCATGCGCGGTGCACTGGAGACTAGACTAAAGGCATTCTCTTGACTGCTTGCCGTCGTATAGATAAGGCCCGACGAACTGTGAACCAATCACAATGCAACCTGATCCGATGGATACTGAGACCTTCGACCCGCTCCGCACGCTGTAACATTTTCCTGTCACAATATTGTACCTTTAAAAATAGAATATATGTGTACAATATGTAGTTCTACTAACTCATACAAGTAACAAGTTAAAAATTTAAAAGTTTTCTGGTTCATAGCATTAGGATCAGAAAGACAATGGCCGGAAAGTTTTTGACAGATACATTTCACAAGCAGGACTGCTTTAAAATGTCTTCGTTCCTTCTGCTAACCGTTACAAAGTCTTCTACAACTCCATTATTATTCCTTATACTACGCATGAAATTTCTTCTTTTTCTCAGGTTCAAATTTGTGGCCGTGAACCAAACAATCTTACAATCTGCAGCAACACCACACCAACACCTGGTGGGAATTCAATTAAAATTATCGATTTAATAGTCTCGATATAGCCCTGGAGATTTATTAAAAGCACGATAAAGAATATTGTTAATCATTACAGAGAGAAGCCGGCACACGGCCAACTGAAATTCTCACAAAGGCAACACTGAATCAGATTTGATGCGTTTTATAGTTACGACCCAGAGATAGACTTTACGGCCGCCTTAAAGTTGCACTACTCTATATTGTTAATCCATTAAATTGTTTCCGTTTGTGGAACAATTGTATGCAGAACATTTTTATACTTTAGAATAAAAAACATACAGACGAATTGAGTACCTCCTTCTTTTGGGAAGTCGGTCAAAAAGACAACTACAAAAACTAAACATGTCCTCAAGATAGAAGCACTGAAGTAACAAGTTAGATACGAACATGGTATTCATCTGATGGTATATCCCATAACAATATACCGTTACAATTGCATTAAGGCTTTTGGTCCTTTAAGAAGTATGTTCAAAATTTCTTGCAAGGGATAAGATGAGAATGCTTGAAGCTATATCTTAACCCTATCTTAACATTAAATGATCTATAAAATCACGAAAAAGTGAGCGTTCGTTGACATCAGGGATATTTGCTCGCAAAAAATGCGTATGTTGTAAGCGGTGTTCGCTAAAAAGGCGCGCAGACGGCGTCGCGGCGACGGGTCGACGGCCGCGCCCGGAATAACCAGCAGCACCAGCTATATTTGCAGCGGCGACGGGGGAGGAGGCGAGCGCGCGGGAGGAGGGGCGGGGGACACACCAGCGCGTGCCATTTCTGCACCAGCGGCCGGTGCATCTGAGTAATGCCATTGTAATGCTCTCGATATATCCTACTGACGGCAGACGCGGCGTCGGCGTCGACACACCAACCGCAAATCCCTAAACGCGACCGAGCCGTTCACTCCGCTGTCAATTATGGCCCTTCGTCCGGGCACGTTTATTAAGAATTGGGATGAAGTAAGAACGTTTTTGTCCATGTTTTATTTTGTATGTCAAGCAGGAGATTCACTGTGTTTTGAACAACATTAAAATTATGACATAACTATAACACAATCTCTTCATCACATAACTGACTCACAGTATAGGATAAACCACGTGAATCACACGTCACACACGCGTTCTGTTTTCCTCATATTTTCCTGTTTGTGTATTTATATAGTTATTTTACTATAGATTTCATATGAAAGTATCCAGAGACATTACTAGGAAGTGGCATGCAATGAAAATTTAGGCAAGGCAGATCTCTGAACTATGTATACGGCGCCATGTGTGCAGTACGGCTATAAATGTCGCATCGCAAAGAATTCCATTAGTGCTATTACGAATTCGTTTCGTAGATGTTGATTATCTAGATCGAATGTGTCCAGGAGGGGCCGTAAGGCCGGCGGCGCTCGCGTATGTAGGTAACGATGAGAATGAGCCGTGGGAGCCCGCAGCGGTCATTTGTCATCGCCGGTTCCTGTCACTACGTCTGTACGCATACTTTCTCACATTCTGCAATTACCTATTAAAGGCAGAGAATTTGCCGATTCCAGCCAAAAAAAAAAAACACTTAATGGAATGATGAACGATGACAATCAAGACGCCGGTAACGCGACCTAAAGGTAAGCGCCGCGAAAAAAATTACAGACGCACTTTTAAATGCCGATGATAATGTAACAACCCGTCTCGTAAAGTGCAATTTACTTTTATACATGACACCACATTTATTTAAGCACAACTATAGCTTATATGTGAAATGTTAGAAATGGACAAGTTTAGATGAATGGATGGATGTTTCTTAGAGTTTGTAGCCTAAACTGCTGAACGGATATCTATGAAATTTGGCACAGATGTAGAACATAATCTGAAGGAATACAAAGGCTACTTACTATGTTTTTTTTAATTACGCGCAGTGAGTCGCGGGCGAAAGCTAGTAGAAAAACGTTTGTCGAGCAGATAGTTGACAGACAAAAAGTAGTTTTCCAATCGTCATATATTGAGGTTAACCATCCAGATAAAATGACTGTCACTTAAATTGTTAAGCTTGGCAAAATTTTGCATCAGCTACATGAAAGTCTTTAAACTTCCTACTACTTCACTTGAATCCTGGGTGCCTTGAAATATGCCACTGCTATATTGTACTTCCCAAATTTTCATCTACGAAAGTTTGGTTTAAAAACACAATCTATGCGAGCTATTCTAGTGCTCGGGCGCTCAAAAAATTTTAATATAGTCATTTTATTGATTGTCTACAAATGATACTAATATCAAAACAACTATAATAATTTATTTGTATGTAAATAGATGTCAAGTTTATGTGCGAATGTGATATTAGCAATACGACCGGCAGCGGTGCGGGCACGGCGTCGGGTTTCACAAGCAGAGCGGGTCATTCGAAAATTGCATATTAATGACGCGCTCCGAGCCAAACAGAATGTTCCCACAAAAATCTATAAACGTACGTCTCGTTCACACAATTTCCACACACATGTGCGGACAGTTTTCGCGACAGATGGTCCGTGAGTCACTAACCTGTCCCAAGTGGTATTTGTTACCAATATAATCGACACGTTCGACTATAAATCATTCCTATTCCTGTCTGCATTAAAAATAGTCAGATGTCGTTTTCATAAATCGAATATGAACATCGTTTAATAATACGATTAGAAGATGAGACGATATTTGAGGCCACGCGGGTTCAGTGACCTCATAATAAAAATATACATTTACATAAATATTAGAGAAGGGTATATCATGTATGAGACCATTGGTTAACAAACAAATGCAATGCTACCGATAATTCTACGTCAGTAATTAAAATAGAAACGTAATTCAACTATGAAATAGGCCTGTAATAGAGCAAATCTTACTACGTTCTTACGGAGCCAAACGCTTCGTTTGAAGTAAATTGAGGTTAACTTAAACTTAGATCTTACGGTAAACTAATAGCAGCTATCGAATATTAAAGTAAAATAAACATTGAATAAATTTAACATAAAGACACTGCGTCCTGTTTTGATTGTAGTTAATCTACATCGTCTTGGATCCCGCGGTTTTAATGGACTATAACGGTTCCGTAATAGAATATTCGCGAGCTAGTAACAGAATTGTCAAACAGGAAAGCATGACATCAGTCGAGGTACATAATGCCTTTAAATAAGATGACATCATCAATTTAGGAAATTCAATTGACTGGAGCAGACTTCGTGACGGTCGAATGATATCGTGTGAGAATAACATTGAAAGCAGATTAGAATGACAAGCGCCCATTCATTGAATATTTACATTTACGTAGCCTTTTTGTTAATAATCGAAATGGATTGGCCGAGTCAATATAACCAAGTGTTCAGCAATCTGGAAGTCACGTTCAAAATTCGGCAAAACCGTGTTAATATATTTTCACGTTACGATGATTCATTTTAACAAAATATTGTAGGTTATGCAAGCATTTACGATTAATAAAAAAGAAGACTAGCACAGTTTACAATTCAATATTAGTATATTGATAATGCAAACTTACGTAGGAGTTTTTCCCAAAAATTCTCCTGTCATGGCTATAAATGTTTTCACTTCAAGAACATTATACGTAACATCCATGAGACCTTATTACCGTGGCACAATCAGCGAATGCCATTAGAGCAAAGACAGTGGGTTAAATGTGTATAGAAATCGATTTTGCGACTATAACGCGATTTCAAAAAAAAATCTTAACCTGTTCATAAAATTTATATTTCCTGTAGTTTCGCTGGCATTGCTAACTTTCACCGAACGGAATGGCTTTTATTGACAATTTGTGTTATTTTTGCCCGATTATAACGTTGATAACAACTTGACGTTATGGTAAAGAGGTTTTGTTTGTGAATGAATCTGGTTGTTTCGGTCAATCGAATTCATTCATAAGTGTATCATATTAAATACGAACATACAGTTTCGTATAAAATATTGAGACGATGGAAATTTCCTACGTCGTCTGAGTTAGAAAAGAAATTTTATTAGAATTCATTAATTTAGTATACTAAATAATTACAGTAAACTAAATAATCCATGTAATACAAATAATAATAATTTTTTTTTTTTTACTAATCAGAAGACATCAAAGGCAAAGTATTTAAATGTGGGCCACCAAACCGTTGGAGTATCGTTACTCAAGTTTATCTGATCAACAAGACCATACGTGACTTGTGGGTATACGTGTCTAGACAATGACACGACTTTAATATTTTGTATGAATAATGACGAAGCAAATTCGAGGCATTGTTAACAATTTGGCTGTTGGCTCGTACCCACTAAGCCGGCTAATGGTGCCCACTCAACGTATCTTCATTAATGTTATCCGTGTCACTGGATAGATTAGTTATAGAGTGCCGCTGTCGAGATGTTTCCTTATTTCCAGCAGAGGTATTTTTTTCTGTTTAAAAAAAACAAAGAATGCTCCTCGACTGGATTAGTTACGACTAACTACTACACTCATAAACGTTTAAGCGTTACGGAAGCAGTGTCTTATTGTGACTTAGAGATCCTTACGGTTTGAAACATACTTTCGTAGAGGATAGAAAATAAACGACTTATTTCTTTAAGTCTGTTTGGGTTCCTCAAAAAATAGCATTAAAAATTCCTGCAAACTGCAGAACTTATACAGTATTAAGTTGTAATTTGCACAGACGTTGTACGTTACAAACGGCCGTGAACACGTCACTGGTCGCGGACAAGTGGCGACTGATAACGTAACCTACCTCTTAATCCTTAAACTAACATTATACCAATGCCACATTTTTTCCTCTCGTTTTCTAGATTTATCTCTGTGGCATCTAACGACCTTCTATACTTGCTTGCAATAAAATGTCCTACAAAATTGATTTTAATTGAATGAGTAATTAAATTACTTAGAGCCTTCGGATATGCACTCAAATTGTGTAAGCGCTACCATCATTAGAATCTTAGCAAAAATTTTGCAAACACTTTCGACAGATTTCATTAGCTTAATTGGTAATCAATGAAGCACTAAGCAAGTATTATCTTTACCAAACATTTAGATAATATCTTCATTCCCATTAAATTTATGATCCTGGGGAGATTAACTTTTACAATTGAAGTCACTACTCCAGAGAGAATAAAAAAATACGAGAGCAAGAAGTAATTTCATGCTTATTAGTAACTTAAGGTAATGTACTCACAGTCGACATCGCCTGGACAAGTCTTGCAGCATCTCCCAGGTAGAAGCACCGGAGTGTCACAAGATGGCTCCGGGCACTCATTCTTGATGTTCCGACAATGCACCTTGGCTACTACACGACGTTTCTTTTGCACCTAAACGGGAAATATGTTACTTTAGCATACTTTCTTCAATTTAACCTTGATTTAAGTCTTCAAGGGTTTCCATAGAGCGCGACACTTTCATTAGTCATTATGTCTAGATCTATAGCTACATTATTTTTGTGTCCTTGTGTGATCTCTCTTTACTAAACACTTAAAATAATATTACTTAGGTTTTCTCCAATTAACTATCATTACGTTTGCAATATAGATTTGTATTATTTTGATGTTATTGCACTCCTTATTACATCAGTAAAAAGGTGTCGCGATGTAGTGTTGAAAATAGATTTTTAATGACTTAAATGACTGGCGCCATTCGTTATCTTGAAATTCATTTTTTAATGCTCTTAATTAGGAAATGAAAAACTGTCATCAAACTTTAATTATGTTAATTGGTCAAAGAATCGAAATCTTCCACTGGTTTGATAAAACGTCTTAATTAAAGAACAGTTTTTTATACCCTTCATGGTAACTAAGTAGCAATTAACGTGAACAATTCATGGGAGAGGCCCGAATTCAGCAATGAAGTGTAACGAGTTATTACTCGTGACGATATCATAACGAAATTCTCTATTTAGACATGTTAAACATGGATTACTTAAGTTTATTTAAAATGACGCCAGTGATATGATTCACATTAAACTTTACGTGTTCTATCATAATCTAATAAAGCGATGAAATAATATGAATCTCTTAAAATTTGTTTTAAAACTACATTAAAAAGAGATTGTAATAGCAGTCTTTGCTAGACAGCAATCTGCACCTTTTAGGAATGAATTTAGCTCTACAATATCTTCAACCTTCAAAAGATATTCGTATGCAGTTGAAATATTGATTTTTTTTGTGACTGATTTGTCACTGTTTGCCTTGGAGAGGCATTTACAGATTCACCGGGTTTGAGATGGCCGAGCGCAGATGGCGCTTAGCCTAAGCCTCTTTTATTAGTAACTGGGCTCGAGGGCTCCCTCAGGTTGAAAGATTGAGGAATAGCAGAAAGATTTGGATAAAGTAAAATACGATTACGGATGTCTATGGGCAGCGATCGCATTGGATGCAAGATGCCGCTTGCTCGTTTGCCACCTTACGATATAAAAAAAATCGATAGTACATTATCCAACAACATCTTTCAATAGTTTATTCGAAGTAATACAGTATCGATATATACTCACCGAAATACACTCACATTTGATGCAGTACATCACCCCGAAGGGCGGGCCGAGGTCCGCGAACCACGTCGAGCCCAGCTCCTTCGCTTGCTTACCGAACTGACATTCTGTAACAAATAAACAAAAATATTAAACAATGCTGCATTTTTGTAACCCAACTGAGAATATTACTATATTTAGCCTCTGGTAGCCTAAAATCTATAGCCAATTTTATAGAGCAAGTTGTTAATTAGGAACCTTGTTTTTTTTAATATAAATAAGTTATAAGACGATCTGTTAGTCGTTTGTCCCATTATCCAAATAAAACAGTGGTAGAGCCCGTTTTAACAGTGGTAGAGCCCGCTTTAACATCTTCGCACGAATGGGCCGGCTCGC
>DVQH01001671.1:0-11965 GCA_018231625.1 Papilio phestus | reverse complement strand
GAGGCATTGTTGGTGATGGAGGCATTTGCTGCACTGCTGGAGATTGCAGCATTTGAGGCATTGTTGGTGATGGAGGCATTTGCTGCACTGCTGGAGATTGCAGCATTTGAGGCATTACTGGAGATAGTGGCATTTGCTGCCCTGCTGGAGATAAAGGCATTTGTTGCATTGAAGGAGATGGAGGCATCGGCTGCATTGCGGGAGATAAAGGCATCATTGAAATTGAACTTTGCTGGAAAATGTTTCCTGATACCATTGGTAAATGCGATTCTGGTTGAGAAGCGGAAAACAGTTGGGTATTTTGAATAAGGGATTCAAGTGTATTTGAAGTATTCGTAAAGGAAACAGTTGATGTTGGTGCTGCCCCAATGGCGTTTCCTCGTGTTCTATTTTGAGATGTTTTTGTTTGCTTAGGCGATTTAGGTTCTTTTGGTGCTTTTGTCCGCTTTGGTTCTTTCGTTTTTGGAACTTCTTCCTTTGTTAAAATATTTGTCATTGTTGAAGGTAATGTTTTACTTTTCTTAAATCCTCTGTTAGTTTGTTTTATTGAAGCAATGTTAGCTGTGTTCTGACCTTGTCCCAAAATAGTTAACGCAATAGGAGGAAAGTTTGATGGCAAGTTGGGCACAGAGTCAGGAGCAAAGAGAGCTTGAGCCTCGGCGCCTTGTCGGATCGCAACTTGAGGCATGCTTGATAATGAGTCTGCCTTTCGCTTTACGCCTGCAGACTGTGTTTTTACCTTTTGACCTCGCCATGCTGGAATTGCTGGTATTTTAAATACCGAGTCTGGATTGATAGCTTGACCTTTATTTGTTACATTTGACTGTTCTGGCATTTTTTCTTCCTTAGAAAGATGTGGTGTAGATACCAAACGTGACGCATCTTTGTTCTGGGCACTAACATTAACAGTTTGGTTCAAATTAGATTTTGGTGGCGGACTAATTGTGAATAATGGGTCGGTCATATTGTCCAAGTCCATAGAAATGTCGTCAGTTGAATGGATTCGAATATCACCAAAACTCTGTCTAGGTTCATTATCACTAAAATCAAATGGATCATATTGATCTACAATTGATTTGCACCAATCTTTAGATGAAGCTGCATTCTTTTGTTGAGAATTACTTATCATTGAACTAGGTTCATTGGTAGAAGCTTTGGTAGTGACATTGCTTAACTTATCTGAATTTGTTGAAGTTTGCGAGAGTGAAACCAATTGAACACGTTGTTTCGTTTGAGTCACAGATGTTGTAGTTTGCGTTGATCTCAAAATTTTTAGTAATTCAGGATTATCCTCAGGTGACGAATTAGCAATTCTTTCGGGGATGATAGAAGGCATGCTAGGCGATTGCACCAACGATGAAGTTTTACCTGCAAGGGATACTGTCAATGGAACTGTTGAACTGTTAAGGTTTGAAACTTTTGACGAAGCAATGGTAGGAGTTCTCAGTGTAAGAATTGAAGGGGCTGAGGATGGAACTATATGTGGAACTTGCAGTGTTACCATTCCAGGAGAGACCTGTGGTAACTTTGCAGTGGAGAACACTGACTGCACATTAGAACTAATTGGCGCTGAAGTTCTGGATGATACAGAAGCCAAGATTATTGGAATTGTTGTTGTTAGTGTGCAATAAACTTGAGTAGTAGATAGACACGTTGGTGTTGTGGTTTGTACAAGAGAACATTTTGGTGTTTGAGAAGAACTTGTTATTATTAAAATTTGGGGTATACATGTCTGAGAGGTTAGTGTTAGTTGGATATTAGTATTAGAAGACACTTTGGGGTCAGCAGGAGAAACTATCTGATTTGATTTGTTAGTGGGTAAAATTTTGTCTTGAGGTAATGAAGAAACAGACAAGTGTGCAGTGGAATCTATCTGTGATGTTGCTTGTGAAACCTCAATAAATGCTTTGGGTTTAGTTTGGGTTGAAATACTAGAAGTTGTCGCATTTGTTTTCTTTGCTTTTGATTGAACTCCAGATAGAGCTTTTGGCATCGTTTCTAATAAATTGGTTAAGTTATTAGATTGTTGAACGGTAAGTGAAACCGTAGTTGAAGTTGGAGGTGTAACTTTAGATTGAAATTTTATTGGAATTGTAGAAGTTGCCATTGAAGTAATTGTAGTGACCACAGTGGTTGCAGAATTTAATTTACTTTGAACTGTACGTGGTCTAACTGACAATATAACGTTATTTTGAGTCACTTGTGAAATAGCAATTTTAACTGGATATTTAGCAAGTAATTTTATAAATTTTAAGCACATGGATCTTGGAACTTGAATTGTGTGTTCTCGTAAAAGTAAATTTGGAAAATTATTCCTTAAAAGTTTAGCTATTTTAACACTTGGTTTTGCTGAGGATTGTTGTGAAAATGAGGCAGTTGGTGTAGATTGACTGGACATTGGCAATTTTGCATTTTTTGTAGACGTTGCTTTCGATTCGTTGGGTAAAACTTCTGTTATAGTAGTAGTTAATTTTGAATTTGTTGAGGATGTTGTTTCTGGTTTGGTGGTTAAAACTTTGGTTATAGTAGTAGTTAATTTAGCTTTGGACAACAGTTTTCTTAAAGTTGTTGCCTCAGCAGTTGACAGAAGTGTTAACATTTTAGACAAAACCTGTTTATTTAATTTGTTTGATCCATTCGATTTGGTTTTAATTGCATTTTTCAAAATTTCTGTTAATTTTGAATAAACCTCCTTATTACATTTTACTTTAATCTTAGATAATAATCTTTTTATACGGGAACGTAATAGATATTTAATTATAGCAGTTTTTGATGAAATTGGCAAAACTAATTTAGCGGTCCACTTGGCAACTTTGGAAGATGAACTTGAAGAACTTGAAACAGACGCCTCAGAAGCAGAATTTGGTAATTTCAAAACTTTTTTACTTAGTCCATTGCTAAGTTTTTCTGACGTACTAATATTTTGGCATAGTAATTTAACAATTGGTGATCTGTATGCTTGCACTGCTTCTTCTAAAGAAAAAAATTTATTTCCAGAGATTGTTGTTATTCCCTCTATCAAACTCCATTCCAGATCATCAATACACTGTTTTTCATCATTTAATATGGGCACAAATTTGATGCAAGCGTTTGTTTTTGAATTTTCAAAAGCATTTGAAACTGTGCTTTGTAGTGCTTTCCCGTGTTTAGCTTCAACAATCAAAACTGATATTAACTTTTCAAGCAATATTTCAAACTTTGCATTCACTTGCTTTGTAGTTTTCACATCTAGAAACATTTTGATGCACATAAAAAGATCATCAATTGCTATGCACTTGTTTTTTAAGTAATTCTCCAGTTTCTCAATGATTAGTTGTTTTTCCATTTCATAACCATCAACATTAAATTGTTTGATGAACAACTTTATTATCATTTCAATTAATATAGTTGATTGTTTTCCACTTATCGAAACAATTTTTTTATTTTTTTGCTTGTCTTTGATCAACTCAATTATAGTTTCATTGAAATTTTTATCAAAATTATTGATTTTAGAAACTGAAGAAACTAAAGATGAGTAGTTATTATTATTTGATGATTTAATTTCTTTACCAATGTAAAATGGATTATTAATAATAGGTAAAGTATCCTGGAGAGCTGAGTTGGTTCCTTTGTCTAAAGTTGCTAACACACTTGACATTGGTTTCAATAAAGCCACATTAGTGGAAACATCATTGTTTTTAGCTTGCAAAAAATCATCAACTTTCTTTGAAGCCTTCTTCAACTCTTGGTCAAATTCTTCTGTTGCCGAACAAATACCATCATTCAAGTGCTCTTGAGTTAAATAACGCGCACTAGTAATTCCACCTAATAATGCAATCAAAGTGCCAAAAATAAATGCTCGACTTGGTATTGCGCCCTTGTTTAGAAGATCCCACGATTGTTTCATGTGTTCCATCAAAGTAGGAGTTGCATAATTGGTCTTGTACAGCTTGAAATACAAAATTTCAATCAATATTTTCGTCAATTTATTGATTTGCAACTGTTTTAAATCATCACTTAACATACTCTTCTCAATGGTTCGAATCAACATCTCAATGAACGCCATCAGTGTCGCATTGAGTAAGTGTTCTTGTTTGATTGGCGAAATGGTTAATTGTTGAATCAATCTATTAAGATACATCTTCACCAAGTGATCGTCAAAAAACCCACCAATTTTTATAACTTCTTTAATTTGTTTCAAGATATTGAATGTAAAACTTTGGAATTTTAATAAAGATAACTTGCCAGTTAAAAAATTAATTAAATGCAAAACTTTGCCATTGGGGTTTGCGCACAAAAATTTACATCTTAAATGATTGTCGAGCCATGCCATAACCTTATTTAAAGTTTTCAATAATTTGGCATTTTGGTTGGTACTAGAAGTCAATTTCCCAATAATTGCTTTGATCATCTCCTTTGAACGAATATCAAAAAATTCACCTGTTATCAACTCGGGCACAATTTCAGACAGCGTTTTGCTCAACGATTGTGATTCAGCACTGTTGTGTGTTGGCAATTTTTCATACAAAGTTTGTAGTAAATCAAAAGTTGACTGATCAACATTGCCACAAATAGTCAGAGTAAGCTCTCGGAGTAACGTTGAAGCTGATAAGTAAAAATTCCTTGAAACATATTTTAATTTTTCACTCAAATTGTTGCGGCGCAGATAATAGTTTGTTCTTTTCCATTCACTCACGAGACTGCCACCGTCAGAGATGTTTGTCATAAATTTGTTCACAATCTCACAAAAGATAAAACAAGTCTTACTATCATTAGCGACACTTTTGGTGAACCATGTCACCAACTTTTGGCACCGTATTCTTTTTTTATCATAGGATGAGTAGTACTTTTTCATTTCTTCGCGAATTTGCAAACGAAACCGAAGAGAAAGCATTTTAAATTCTTCACTCTCAATTCTTTGAGTAGTAATCAATACAATAAGATCTTTCATCATTCGAAGTGTTTCTATACTTAAAACACCGCCATCATCTAAAATCTCCAAGATGCCATTAAAGTCATTTTGTAATGCACAATAAAAATTATTTTGGTTTGATTGGCTAAATAAAACATAATCCAATTTGGTTGCAAACACTTCGGTGGCTAAAGCTTGCTTCACTTTCAGCCTAATTAAATTGTTGTTGTTGGCAAATGCGGTTGAGGACAAGCGTTTTGGTTTGTTACTTTGCAAAGTTGACTTTTGCACTTTGAATTGATTATTCAGTTTCCGAGCAGATTCAGTAGGAGCATTTTTGCGTTGTTTGCTTAGGGTGGTATTTTCAACATCAGGTGTTGATTTAGATGTTTCAACATTGACTTTTGTTATAGTATCTGGTTCAGTTTCTTTAAGCTCTGGCTCAGAATCTTCAACTGGAACAATGGTTGTGGTCAATTTGGCAGGTGCCACTTTTTGCTCTTCGGGTGTTGCCGTTGGTTTGATTGCATTTTGCTTTTTAGTTTTGGCTTGCTTTGCAACAATTTCTTTAAGTACCTCATTTTTATTCAACAAATTAATCAAATAACCAACAGAAATTTTGCAGATTTCTTTTAACTTATCTGTTTGTTTGATACCGCCACTTAAGCAATGGATTAAAAACTGAATTGTTTGAATAACCTCCTTTTCAGGGTCAATTTTTTCTTGCAGATTATGTTTCAATAATGTGACCAATTGAAACCAAAGATTACCCTTGACATTTTTTTGCTTTAACAATTGGAAAAATTTTATGACCAATATTTTGAACAATTTAAAACGCTTTTTATCTTCATCAACTTGAATTTTATTTAAAATTTCGTCCCCCAATCCTTCGTTGAGTTGAATTTCGGTACTGCTTCTAAGTTGACGTTTTGGTTTCGGTTTTACTGTTTTTGGTTTTTTCTTTTTCTTTTTCTTTTCATTTTTAAGTTTTTCAGTTTTGAGTTTGTTATCTTTAGGTTTTTCAGATATTTTCTCTTTGATTTGAGATGATGTTTCACCCATTTTCTCCTTATACAATTTCTTAATTTGCGCTGGTATGTACCGACCGGGAAGACTTGTCACCACATACTCTTTTTTATCTATGAAAACCGTTTTTTGCTTAATTATTGGGGTTTTTCTTCCTAGGATTTCTTTTAGTTTCGTTTCCGTATTGGCTGTTTCATACATGTTAACACTGAATTTATCGGTTTCCTTTACTGTTTCATTGGTTTCTTTCTCTGTTTCATCATGGTTCTTTGCTTCATCTAGCTTCTTTGTTTCATCGTGTTTCTTTGCTTCGTCTGGTTTCTTTGTTTCATTAGGTTTTTCTGTTTTATCTGGTTTTTTGGTTTCATCTGGTTTCTTAATTTCATTAGGTTTCTTTGTTTCTTCCAATTTTTGCTCATCATTTTCTTTGACATCAACATTAGCAGTTTGTTCAGCTTGCTTAACTTCTTCTTGTTGAGTTTTGGGTGGCTCAATTGGTTTTCGTCTTTTTCGACGAGGTGGCGGAAGCTCATAGATTGGTGGTTGATAGTACGAACTTCCCCGTGTGGCATATCTCGGTAGAAGAGGGTCAAATCGAGCAGGTACGACTACCGTAGGTTGCTCACTCACGGTAGGTTTTGGTTTTGGATTTTTTAGTTCCTCTTCCCGTTGTCTTTCTTGTCTTATTTCTGCTATCTTGCAGACTTTCCAATCATTTTCTAGCTCTTCCAAAATTTGATCAAAGTCAGATGTATTAACAAAAGAATAAAAAACAAATCGTTCTGTTCTGAGTGTATTCTCTAAATCATCACCAGTCTCTGTTGAATCATCATTTTCATGTTCCTTTTCTGCTTCCTCAAGTTCCTTTTGTAATCTAGTTTCAACTCCTTCACTTTCATCTCGTTTTGGAGTAGATTTCTTTTTTGGTGCATCATTGTTTTTGGCAAAATCACTTGCATTTTTGCCAAACATTTGAAAAATTTCCAAATAGGAAAATTTTTTCACAGCAAAAAAGGGTCTTTTGTCCGGAAAGGGAACACCTTTTTCGCGTAGCTCCATCATCGCATCGAGGTCCATCATGGAATTGAGATAGTCAGTAGTGGTTTTAGCCTTTGGCAACGGTTCAGCCATATAGTAGGGCTCAAAGTGTTTCATCTTGAACGGATCCATGCGTTTCTTGCACTTGAGATAGAATCGTTTCAGTTTTCGTCGGTGTTTAGGAAGCATTTTGCAATTTTTGAGTTTGAAAAGAAAATCTCGGACAGCTTTGCGAAACCACATGTGATTGAACGCATCTCCCGCCGGTTCGAGAATTCCATATTCCAAGGTTCGTTGATCATGAGTTGGCAACATCTGTGTCAACAGATACTGACAGTAGACGGGCAAACGTTTGAAGCGTTGGTAGGTAAGAAATTTTTCAAGTTGCACGTGCAATAATGCAGAGTTTGGTGTGATAAAGTCTATCTTGTGTCTGTCGGACAATTGATAGATTTTTTCGAAAAGCGGCGTGCGAGTTTTGCCTTTGACACGTTTCACCGGCAGCTTGATCTACAAATAAAGAAAATCAAACCATATGATTTTAGTAAAAGAAACACAAAACAATATCTTAAAAAATTCGATAAATAAAAACGATTTATTAAAGTATATTGATCAATTAATTGCAAATATATATACAATTATTTTTTTAAATATTTTTACAATTATTTAACTAATATTTTTTGCTAAATCGATCATATTTATTTATCAAATCAAATGAAAGAATTTGTGCTTGTAATTTACTATTACTATTAAGGTGTAAGTTATATTAATATTTTTATATTATTACGTCAAAGTTACAAATTACAAACATTTTGTTAAATTATAACCATAGCACACAATTATTTCTTTTTGTTAAGAGTGACAATAGCAGAGTGAGAGTAAGTGATCGTACGTTCTCTGTGTACTAGTCCCTACTTGCACTGTGCTTTGCCACTCCCAACAAAAAGGAATGAGTGTGTGCTATGATTATAACTCTAAACTTAACCAGCATTTTTGTGTTGAGAACGCTCTCATACATTGATTTGTGTTACTAGTCTTGAAAGTGGCTGCAACACAAACCAGTGTAAGAACAATTTCCCAAACAAAAAATGTTGGTTAAGTTTATAATTCTAGTTAAATCTTAGAAACGCGAATCAAGGAATAAACTTACTCTTTTGCCTAATCCACGAATATATTTGTTCAAGGCTTGCACCACAATTCCCCTCATACGAGGATACTTGCGAGCCCATCGAACGAGTCGACGTTGTCCCATTGCACTACGCGCCAGTTGTCGTGCCTGCTCTTTCGACAACTTGATTCTCTTATAACTATGATCACGAATTACTGACACGTAGTACTTTTTCGATTTGGGAAGTCTTGTTGACAAAGTTTTTCGATATTTTCTAGATTTGGTCTGTTGTTGATCATTTGTTGGTTGAGTTGACTTAATGTCGCTTTCGTCAGATGGTGGTTGAAAGTCACGAAATCTTTCAATATGAACCGCTCTTGGTGGTTTGTATGGCGGATTTCGATAGATAAATTTTCGTGCGGGTGTCTTCTTTACTGTACTCACTAGTGGAATGTACTTTACTTGGTGAATCATGTCAAACCAAACTTTCCTTTCTGGTGGTTGATCCATATAAATTGTTTGTAACTCAAGTCGTTTCAAATCTCTTTCATATTGAATTTTTTCCAAGAGAATGCTAGTTTTGATACAGTTGCCTTCTTTTGGAATGCAAACTATCTTTGAAGAATCATTAAATTTAACTTTCTTTACGCAATGATATTTGTCATTTTTGGATCTGGATGAAAACGTTGAATGTTTAAATGCAGATTTCAATGTAATAGGTTTGTACCACAAACGTCTCAAATTTGAGTTAACTAACACATTAGCAGTTTTCATTTTTGATAAGCTAAAATTAGCTGTCCAGTCGGATTTGTGAAGAGTTTCCATTAATTTTAGAATTATTTTTACTTCTTCCATATTTACGTTGCTCATTTTTCCGACAACTCTAGAAATTGCTGGTTCAAGCTCTTGATTAGTGCTTGATTTTGAATTAGGAGAAACATTTATCATTGCGCTAATTAAAATGTCTCTCATTTGACCAATGTTTGGTAGCTTCTGATGGTTTAATAGAAACTGTATGAATTGCGAATACGGCGATTTTCGGTTGTTTAATGAAAGCAAATTTGAATAAACAAACAAATTTTCGGGACCAGCTTCCATCATTGTTCGAATAGTTGTTAGAGTTTTTGGAATAGACAAAGTTGTGTTAAACGATGCTCTATTGGAGAAATTTTCGGATTCGTCGGACTTTGTTTGTACATTGAAATCTAGTGACCAAACAAAACGCGGATCGTGCCGGTTGATAGTGTTTGGGTCTAACTCAGTTGATATAGACGTTGCTTGAAATTTAATGGGCACGAGTTTATAGTCACATAGTTTTGTGATTTCAATTGTGTCTCTCTGAGGGGAAGTTTTCGGGGCAAACCCTTTAAGGTTTCTAACATGTTGCTTTTCATGTGTTTTAAGTTGAGTTTTGTTCCACAATAGCTTAGTACCATTGGGAGAGTGAGATTTGTTTGTCTTACCTGACGCTGAACTTGTTTCTTCGTGTACATCCTCAATTCGATTCAACTCTGCACTTTCTGGCGGTGAAGTTTCACTTTGGCCTTCCAATCGATTCACAACTTTCTCCAACAGCGTACAGGATTTTGCAGTTGCCTCCAGCGTTTCAGTCAAACATATCTCAGCTTCTGTTACAAGCGTCGACTGAGATTTGAATGCATCAAAAGCCTCTGGTTTAAATGATGGAAACGTATCTGTTTGGTCTTCACTTGAAGAATTGCTTGAAGTTGCCATCTCTCCAGTTTTTGTTTCGTTTCTTACAATTTTATGTGTAGGATGATCGATCAATTCATTTTTGCGTTTCTGTAATAAACAACATTATTTACAACAAAATTAATAAACGTATTCAAGCGGGTTAATGTCAAGAGGTGTTAAAAGTTTATCGTAAGAGTTTATATATATGTTAAGGTCAAAGTCTGAAGGATCTGCACTTCGCCAAGTGCCTAGACAAAGTCCGATGGGTTTTATTTTTATTTTATTTTTAAAAACATGTCGGACTATGCCTAGGCACTTCGCAATTTGTCTAGGCGTTTTGAAATGTGTCCAATGCCAAATAGGCAAAGTGTTTTTTCCAATTTTTTAAAATTAAATTATTTGTCTATTATTTAGTTCTTTGTCCCAAGCATGTAGAAACCAAAACCCGTGGGACTTTGACGGTAACATATACAGTGGTTTGCCTTTTCACACATGTCCCACTCATAGGTCACAGGTTATCTACCAAGATGAGTAGTGGCACTTTTTTTGTCTTCCGAAATTTTGGAGCACTCTTAGTGGTATGTTGTCAATAAGACACAAACTCAGACGATTCACTTGCAACCCATTTATGAATGTGCCATTTTTTTCTTCAATGCGATATACCAGAGAGTTGTATCGACTACGGTCTAGAGAGCAGTGTCTCGTAATTTAGATTGTTGATTGGTGATCACATTTTTTTACCACACTCGTATGTGATAGTTCGGGGGAGGTTTTGTCTTGTTTTGTTTGTCACAATCGTTTTTCATCTTGGTTTAAAATTAAATTAAACATTTTTATGTTCTTTTTTGCAATTATTTTAGCATATAGCCGATTTAAACTTGAGTGAGTGTTATATTTGACATTGAGTCGGCCCATTATGCCAAAACCATTTGATACGGTGACCATTGTGTTAGGGATCATACTTTAATTACGGAAGCAAAAAAATGTGAATTTTGGACTCCCTCTCTCCTTTGGTGAGCTGTTAGTAAGCATAGACCAATCATACTTCCTCTCTTTCAAATCTTACGTGAAAATTGTGTTTAAAATTTATTAAAAAACTAATTTTAATTGTGAAAAATGTAGTATTAAACATACAACGTCTTACGGTTTGTTTACAAAAGGTGTATGGCTTTTGGTTTTTGGTAAACAAATTTTCTTTAATCTTTTCGCTCCCAAAAGCGCTATCGGGACGTATGTGTCCCGCTCATTCAATTAGCGATATAAGGCTTATCTTTTACTAATAATCTTTGGGATCGAAAGGGTTAAGTAATAGATAAACGAAAATGTCTACCTCAAATTTTAATTGACCAAAACTCTTCTAGTAAGAAGATAGTGAGGAAATTTTCAAACCTTTCTTATCCTTAAACTGCTTACGTAATTAAAGTGTGACCCCTTACTGAATGCTTTGCTTCCCGATACACTTCGAGGATGGATGGTAGCTGCGTCACTCAGTCTACGCCGGCAGCACAAAGCATTTCTTCAAATGTCCCATCATCATCGCTTAGCTAGTGCAGCGGTGCAATAACGTGTCACCGCCTTAACCGTGACATGTCTATGACACACACAACATCACATCTTGTATATAAACTGTACATAGCCTCACAATAAACAATCATTTGACCATTAATCACCCTGCTCTTAGTCACTCTACCCACTGACCTTTGGTCGTGTGCTAACTCTAGTCATTTGCATTGATGCCGATACCGTGGCGTTAAGTGATGTTGCACTCCTTGATCGGTTAGAAACTGTCGAAAAGCTTGCGATTTGAGCTGTGAAGCTCAATCTGTGACAATCTCTCTTGGCTTATCTAACTGTCCGGATAGTTGATTAAGCCAATCAGTAATGGTCTTGCTCGGTCGGACTTTTTCGATCTCTGCATTATTGTATTGTAAGATATTGTATTCTACTGTTAAAGCTTCAGGCTATTTTAAAATACGATTTTGTAGGCACATCATATACCATCTGAGACTGAGTGATCCAACTCAACTGTATCAATGAACCATCGATCACCGGGCATAAAGATGGTCCTGTCAGTGGGAGTCAGTGGTGCCTTTGGGTAGATTCTGACTTGCTTTTATTTTCTTCCGTGTCTACATTTTGCATTTTTTGTGCCACTTAACAGTAGGTTGTACGCATAGATTTACTGACTGTAAAGCACGCATGCTGGC
>DVQH01001670.1:0-11965 GCA_018231625.1 Papilio phestus | reverse complement strand
AACTGCCGCCTCTCCGCCAACGCAACCACTCCGCTAGACTCTCTCTCTCTCTCTCTCTCTCTCTCTCACTCGTTTAATTAATTCACTAATTTTGTTAATTATTAAGTCACCAGAGATACACCGACGCTGCTATATATCATGTTAAGGGCAAATCGTGCTTGTTGAGCTAGAATGACACAATTGTTATTTATTGACTCGAGGTTGGTCATCATCATCAGTATTGAACATAATTTTATCTCGAGGTAAACCAACTTGAATGAGGATTTGCTTGGTTTATACAACTTAAAAAGAGTCTCAATAATATAATTTTGTTGTAAAAACAAATAATTTGGTTTAAGAGCAATCGCAATTTATATTTCAGTATATAAAACCAGAATCCGACAATTTAGAAATTCTCTATAGAGCACTAAAGACTAAAGCAAATAAATGATAATCGGATAGTCAGTCTTTTGAGACAAATTATCTTATTTAGGTGATATCATTTACATTTGTTTAACTAGCTGATTATTTGAACTTTAAGATGATTTTAAAGAATTTTATTAAAATTTATGAAAAATAACAAGTCAAATTAGTTTTCAATAAGACTGAGTATTGTCGAAGTTGATTGGTAAAGATTGGGCAGCTATGGTGTGATCTGTCTGGTAGTGAGTGCCGTTGGTGGTAGAGGCAAGTGGTATTCGATCGAGGAAAACAAGTGGACCGAGCGATCGAGCCAATCAACTAGTGAGCGTCACGATGACTGCAGCGAGGATGGCGATGGTGCGTGTAGTAGTGGCCAACGAGGCGGCGATCCACTGCGGTAGATGGCACGGGAGATGGAGCCAGCCAAAGTGAAAGAGAAAGTTATGGTGGGCAAGATTAGCTAGTCACAGTGGCCACTCCGATCGCTCAATGCAGCGTTGCGCAGGTTGTGACTTAAAGTATGCCAAGTGGGCGAGTGACGTGCTCACTCTCTGGTGTTCACCGTCACCTCGAGTCACCAGAACACACGACACATGCGGCACAGTGCAACATACCTCTCCAAACCACCGCAGAAGCTATCGAATGGCACCAAAGATAAATAAATTGACCATGCATGATTCAATCCAACCTCACTTGGGTGAGGGATAATTAGACAATCACACTACTAGTTTCATTTGTCAACTAGCATATCTTTGCTAATATCTCAAGTTTTATAAATAAGAGTTTATTTATCTACCGTGAAACGTTTTGTTGGATTCTCTGTAATGCAAGTTCAATTTGATCTCCTCTACTAATCTCATGATCTTGTGTGCAAGTGACTTAGTGAAAAGCAACAAAGCGTTCATCACATGTTCATTTGTTGTCCACAATGATTACTCTACACTATAGTCCTGGAAACATTTACGCGCCCAGTAGCGATGCAACATCATGCTATGCCGACTACACCACCTTGTCTAATGTGCCAGCAGACCGTCTTGACCAATCGGCTTCTCCGAATGGCCCCTCAGTGAATGAGTCTGCTCCATCGAGCATGATGTCAACACTTACCTGTGGCCCCTACTACACCGATATGGATGGATATGGCGAGTCCAGTGCAACCAGCAGTGCCTTCCACCCGGTAGAGCGTGGTCAATTTGTACTTAAATCTTCGCCCAGTCCCTCCGCTTACCATCACCACGAGTACCATTCGAACAGTCATCCAGATCTTTATTCCTCTCATGTTGGAGATGATTTACCACCGGCACTAGTACCGCACCAACAGCTTATTCAGCTTAACATGACTATTGGTCCTGGTGCAGTGCAGCAACAAAGTTTTCCAGTTGTTTGTAACCCGATGCAGATTTCAAAAAGTAAGTGACTCTATTAGACACCAATCAACCATGAGGAAATGAATACTCAAAAGTATTCATTTTTAGAACACCATTCAAAGTAATCGGTAGCATAGCAAGGTATTGACACGCCATTAGAAAATCACGGCACTGTGTTAGTGAAGTCATTAGTACTTTGATGATCAAATTTAGTCAACGAACCAACAGATTTTCCGAGTGTCTATTGTTCCTTTCAATAAGGCGAGAACATTTGGTTCACATTGGTGCCCCATGCATGCTTTCACTTTACTCACTGGCACGCCTAAGCAAACATTGATTGCTTGCTAACCACCAAAAGACTTCGAGGTCAGTTTTTATGGCACCCTAGAATGCATCAAAACTTGCACTTTCTTTAAACTTGCCGCAAGCATCGCTCTCTTCTTTGTAAAACATGATCAACAGCTACAGTAGTTGAGCAACAGTACTTGTTGTAACAAGGTGGGAACACAATTTGTCTTGACACTTGTTGCCTAATTCAACTTTAATCGGGTTCGGTTTAGTTACTTGTTTTTATTGATTTGAATTTGTATTTTTAACTCTTTTTAACTGACGAGAATTGTTTTGGCAAAGGGTAACCTGCCTGACTTTGTAGCTTTCACTTTAACTGATCAAGTGATTGAGGCAAGTGGAGGAAGTCTCACTTTTCATTCTGGCTTCTCACAACTCTGCGTGAGATTTGCTCACCGGAGAAAATTCACTCAAGGTGGCTAGTCACGCGTATTGCTAATTAAATTAAAATTAGAACACACATCACTGAATTGATTGTCAGATTGAATAACTTTTTTTGATCTGATTGGCAGACTGCTACGGCTCCTACTTAAGTATAATAGAACAGCCTACAAACAGAATTCGATACCGATATCGCAGCGAGAAAGGTTCCCATGGTGGTCTCAATGGGGTCAACAGTACCCAGGTAAAGAAGACATATCCCACGGTCAAGGTAAAATACATTGCACTGTATCACATACAGCGATGACACTTGGGTGATCTTTATACCACAAGGTGGAGAACTACAACCACCAGGCAAAGGTGTATGTGCGCGCTAGCCTGGCTACTAACGAGGAACTACCGAAGCCACACGTGCACAAACTAATGGGCCGACACTGCAGTGAGGATGGCGCTTGCACTCTCCCCTTAGCAGACAACATGACCGCTATGTATGCCATCATAGGCTTGTAACTCCTACAACTAACTCATCTTGCAAGTTTTCAAAATTTAGGTATTTTGTTTATAGGAAAAAAAGAAGTACCCGACATTCTCTATCGACGCAAATTGCTGGAATATCAATCTCGTTACTTTTCTGAACCATTGACAGGTATGTTGAAGTTGGTATTTGCTCGATTATAATGTGTATAGTAAAATAGAAAAACTGAAAGAGAAACTTCGCGAACAGTCGGAAAAAGAAGCAAAAGATATGAATTTGAACTCGGTCAAAATCTGCTTCGAAGCCTTTATGCTGCAGAATGAGATGCTCTATCCAATATGTCCTCCTATTTACTCAAGACCCATTGCCAATCAAAGTAATTGAATAATCTCATTTATACAATTTGCTTACATGGTGTTTTAATTATATAATGTCTATAGAGTCTCCCGATTCTGGTGAACTCAAGATTGTCCGCATTAATCGCTACAGTGGTTCAGTTGGTGGTAAGCATTTGATACAAAATAATAAGAAAATTGGTGAGAGTTCTAAGGCATTGCAAATTTCTGCTATAGGTGGAGACGAAGTTTATTTGCTATGTGAGAAAGTGAACAAGAAGGAGATTCGTGTGCGTTTCTTTGAGTTAGACACCAATGGGAATCAACAGTGGGAAGCGTTTGGTAGTTTCAGTGAGTCAGACGTGCACCATCAAGTTGCAATTGTCTTTCGCACTCCTCCCTACCGCGACCCAAACATTTGCAAGCCGGCCCAGGTTTATCTCCAACTTTTTCGCCAGCGCGACGGTGAGTTCAGCGAGCCTCGAACTTTTATCTATAGACCCAAGTCTATGAACGATTCATATAACGATTTCAACGCCGACTCGCTTACGTCAAAGTGTGGCATTCAGGAGGGTGTCTTGACGAGAATCAAAATGGAAAATCAACCTCCAGGGTATAAGCGACGCAAGTACAGTCACGGTCATCACCCTTTTCAGCCACAACAGCAAAGCTTGAAACTAAGTACAATGGATGCAGTTCAATCGAAGAATAATCCTACCTCAAACGGATACTCCAAAGCTAAGCAAGTAGGTAGCAGCAGAGGCAGTAATAGCAAAGGAGCCTCATCGCAAAACAAGAATCAATCACGCTCTGTGGTAATCAAGACTGAAGTAGAGAACGAAATTGACCAGATTAGTGCTGATCACTACAACCAGTCAGTGATGAGTGGCAGCGGCGATGATGCGTCTTACCGTCAAGGTTAGTATCATTAGCAGTTAGCAGAATTATGCCAAAATTTGGTTTATGAAAGCAATAGAAATAGAAAGAATTGAGAAATACGATCCAAAAGTAGATTCTTTGCATTTGAGACTACTGCAAATGAGCGCAAGCGCGTCAGCACGTGATTGAGTTGTCAGTCGCATGTATAATTGGTAGGTGTGCGACAGCTGACAAGTTCAATGTAAACGAGAGCCAATCACTCAGCTCAATGTCAGCGGGAGCTGTGGATCGATCGTCGGCATCACTATCGACACCAATTATCTTATTAAGCTTGATTGCCGATGCTAGATGGCTAGTGAGTTGCTGTACGTCACTCTCACCAAACAGAGTTCTGGCTAGACCGAGAGTCTGCCAGAATCTGTTGGTGGTCAGTGGTCAATGGCAAGCGCTAACAGGCTGTTTGACGCGTCTCGATTGACATCGGGCAGGCGAGTGGACCCGTGAGCTGGTGGCTGCCAATCACGCCGAGTGCTAATGATGCCCAGGGAGATGGTAGTGCAGTGTGGTCGAGTGTGGTGGAGGTGCGCGCGCTACTCCACTGCACTGGACCACCATCACGCCAAGAGAAACACTACAATCCAATTGGGCTCGCTTGACAAGTGGACATCACTGCTAATTATAGCCACATTGAAATGTGAAACTAGCTTTGATTGTAATCGATAGACAATGACATCAAAATAGCTTGATTCTACCGACTAGTTTCAAGGAGTGAAGTAGCAAGAAGGACTGTTGTCGAGAAAAGCCAAAAACAAATAGTTAATACTGGTGATGCCATCGAACTGACAATGGCAGTTAGTGGCTTGCCAATTGAAGATTCGGCTAATGATCCAGCTCTCGTGGGGCATATTTAACATCGTAGATGATAAGAGATACAAATCGGCATTTAGAATAGCTATAATCAATCACTGGCCGGAATGTCAATGCTAACCGCTTGTTGCTCTTGCCGGTAATAATTAGCCATATTTAATTCATTTAATGCTGCGCGCTAAGATCAATTGACCCAGCACCGCAAGATTTTAATAAGCATGGTTACAGTTGTGCACAAGCTTGCTGCTCGCACATTAGAGACCAATCAAGCGACCATTGCATCTAGTGTGAGTCGTGAGTGGCTTGCTTGACTAGAGGGCAAGTGTTGACTTGCCAATGTGCATATTCTAATATAAGAAGAAAAACCTCACCGTAGATGTATTGAGACAAGTAGTGGCAAATGAGTAGCGACAATCAAAGGAGACGAGTAATTTGCCCATTACCGTATTTGCATCATTTGATCGGCATCGCACAAATCCAAGTGAATTTCCAAATACTGTCGACATTGACAAGTAATTTCTATTTTACAAATTTTATTTTAAAACTTTACTGAACAAATTTATGTAATAGATTTAATTAAAGTAAAAAAAGCTAAATATCGAGCTATGCGAATGCATTCGGTATGTTGCAAATAAACGAAATTTAAATGAATATGAATACAATGAGCACAGACAGACAATTGACTTTAACGATCACTAGATTTAATGCCAGACGATTGCGGGCAGTGATGACAACATTGAATTACAACAACGTACTTGCATTACAGAGTCTAAACCAGCCAACCACACGAGCAACATGACTTACCTGGAGAAGGCAAAGCAAGGAAGTGACCACTCGTCACCTCGAGCGTCCTCGGTATCCTCGTCACCACCATTGTCAGCGAGTAGCACCACTGGTCACTCAGTCTACGATCACGTGGATTCGATGTGGACTTCACCAAACGAGAGTTCGATGATGTTGGCCAGCGAGTTCTACTCTCATCACACAGCACTTCACCCAGCCACTACTTTCTTGCAGCGTTCGCCTTCTGGCTTGGGTTCAGCCCCTCTGCTCAATGTGCCAGGTTCGCCGTTGACGAGCGGTGGAGGTCATCCCCCGAGTCAGCTATCACCCATGCTCACCACAGCTCCCTTGATCTCAGCTTCGCCTCACTCGCCTAACCCACTGGGCACCACTTCATCATACTCCAACAGTGGACCTATCTGCATGCTTTACTCGTAAATTGCCTCCACTTATTGTGCCACATTCTACTCAGGACAACCCTGAACATTGTTCAAGTACGGCTTTGAATGTAGAGCAATATTTATATTTATATTTTATTATTGTAAATATATCATTGTAAAGTTCAACCAAAAACAAATCTTCTATGAGAAATAAACATTTTTATTCCAATTGAAATAAACTTTGCAATCATAATACAAAATGAAAATAATTTAAATGAAATAAATTTATAAAGACAGTGCAATAGCGGAAACCAAGGTTTAGGTGGAAAGCCAGAGAGGTTGGTGTGGTACATGACAGGGCTTCTTGTTAGCCCTTCTAAAGTGACAATAACTCTTCAACTCTTGTACTTCTTCTTCAACTAAGTGAAGGTAAAGCACAAACAACAGTTATCTGCTTCAGAAGGTTGTGGAAACTCTAGCCATGGTGTGGCATGAGGGACAGGCTGTACAAAAGAACACACATGAAGTGAAGTGAGGCGGGCAGAAGATGGACAACCACCTCTTAGCTACTTCAAAGTATTAATCCATCCCCCGAGCAACACGTGCCGTTACGTGATGCTTCTGAGGAGCCACTATAAAAGAAAACACAAATTTCACGATGGCAAACAAAATAGTTTGTTTGATCCATGTTCCATGTAAATCGATATGGACAATGGTTGCTGAAGAACGTGTACAAAAATATAACTTTAACCATAGATATACAAAAATAAATCTCTTGGGTGAATTTTGTTCAACCGAATACTCATAATACAGCGCACTTGATTGACAAGTTGGCCATTGATACCACAGA
Source organism: Papilio phestus (assembly GCA_018231625.1). Taxonomy (NCBI): domain Eukaryota; kingdom Metazoa; phylum Arthropoda; class Insecta; order Lepidoptera; family Papilionidae; genus Papilio; species Papilio phestus. Next base: position 4,898 of record DVQH01001670.1, on the reverse strand, counting down.
CAGTCAAGGAGGGTAATTGAAAGCACCAGGTTGTGACATCACCATTCATTGCAAATTCTTCTGCTAGAAGCCTATATTTTATGAAAATGCAGATTTATGCATATAACCAAAATTCAATCCTTTTTCATGCTTCTGGCATATACTTGTTTTGTAAGCAATGCTTGAAGTAGCCGTACTCTGCCTTTGATGCTCTGTAAATAAAACAATTTAGATAATATACAACTGTATATCGTCAAAGTTTACCTTATAGCGCAAATAGATGGTGCGCATGTGCTCGGCTCGATCTTCTTTACTAGGTTGACGACCAGATTTTTTGAAAAAATCGTTCTCAAATGTTCGAATAACTGAGCGCAAGTTACGTTTCTGTTGACGCACTTCAACAAGTTGTGCTTGTAACTCGTCCAAAGTCAACTCATGGTAATTGATCTCTCCACTGCCTTCAACCAACTTACCAGCTGTTCCGCTGATTCGAGTTGACTCAGACTTGAGATTGCCCTGGAATAAGCTTGGGTTTGATTCGCTTTGGTATTCTTCATTTGTTCTATTTGGCATGTCAATCATTGACGATTCCGGTTGGTTAAGGGCTAACTTGAAATTCATCTGCACATTTTCGATAATAGGTTGCAACTCACAACTTGCTTCCTTGATCGCTATCTTTTGCTTAGCTGCATGACGTTTGACCAGTCGATAACTATTTAAAACCAATTAAATTGTTAGTATAGTTTGATTTATGCAACACAGTAACCTGGATTCATACCGGTCATAGACAGGTCTTACGATATCACGCTCAAGTTTGGAGCTAGGTCTTCCGTGCATCGCCTCGAAACGGAGAAGAACTTTTTGTAGAACAATCTTTTCTTCAAGTGTTTGCTCCCAGGTCATATCCTCAAGGGACTCTGGCCTTTTAGCTGCAACCCTCTTTTCATACAAGGTACGTTGTATTTCATCCATCATTTCTTTCATTTTAGCTAAGTTCTTTTCTTTAGGATCACCAAAAATTGTTTTGAAAATGTCGTCATTAGTAAGCTGTTTTGAAGAGTTCTTGCTACTGGCATGTCCCGAGCTATTTCTCCATGCATTCAATTGCTTATTGTTGCTGCGTGAATCAATTTGCTTAAATTCGTCTTTATCATCTGGCAAGTTTCGGTCAACTCCACAATTTTCAATATCCCTTAAATTGCACGCTTCAATGTTGAGAATTGAGCTTAATTCAACCATCAATGGACGAGCAAACGAAGAGGACATCTTTTGCTCAAAACTAGCCTTGTAGCCATTCTCTTGTTCAAAGTCAATTTCAAACTGCCGCAACTTCCGCTTAATTGATTGCAACCGCCGAGTTCGTGATTTTAAGCCTGATGTTGATGCAGAATCACTTGTACCTGATTCACCAACTTGTTTTGCTTTTTTGTCGAGATTACACTCACGGTTAGCAGATGACAATGCACTTGACGAGGTTGGGTCTTCCTGGCGTTCAATGTCGCCGCTTTGGGGCAAGTCGGACAGCGAGTAATAATGAAAGCAAGCATTGTTAGACGAGTGTTCTTCGAGGCATACCATTTCAGCATCACTTCTGCTAGAACATTTAGTATCAATGTCTTTGTGCACCATTGCTAGTGTTTCTTCACTTTTCTTCAACTTGTCGCTTGCAAAGGTCTTATGTTGCGACCGACTGCATTCGTTACCACTACTTGAGCCTACGTCAGCATCACACTCGTTGCTATGAGGGCTGTATTCTTTGTCACTATCACTACTTACACTAGAACTATCATCACTGCAATCACTCGCAATGGACTTTGAGAGAGAATCTTCATCTTCGGCATCATCAGAGTTAAAACCTACACCTGAAGTAATGTTTAGATTTTCAGTGCAATCACTTCCACAGCTACCACTTCGAGGGCCTCTGCATGAATACATGTTTTCACAAGCCAACAATTTTAAATCTTTACTTATAGAAACATAGCTGGATGCAATGTCAATGTTGCTCTCGGAAATGTCGGTGGTGTCAAGCGGTTGGTTGGTTACTACCGAGTAAACCGTAGGTCCTGTGCTTGTGGCAGTAGTGGTAGTGTTCTCGTCTGTCGAGACACTATCACTACTGTTGGTCACGATGATCTCATGTGTATGTGAGCCACAGTTTCGACGGCTGTTCTCTTCTTTATCCATCATATAAGCTTCGTTTGCAAAACATAAATCCTCGCTTGCACCATCCGAGTTAGATCGCTGTGGCTGGGGCTTGCTAACAGTGACGTAGCTTTGACTGCAATCGAAAGATTGACAGCGTTCATCGTCAAAAAACTCTTCTATAGTTCGATGATTTTTGTTCTGGTAATCCTTACGCTTTCGAGTCAGTTGTAATGTTGCTTCATTTTTATTACTTTTAGGATCTGATTCAAGACCGGAGTCAGTACAAGGTTCTTTGTATTCTGGAGGTGGATCGACCATCATAACTAGATCTTCACAATTTGTCGAGTCATCATGTTGAATAATATTAATGTTTAGCGGGCAAAGATATGGACAGGAAGATTCCGATTCATATGAAATGGCAGAAGAGAGATCTTCATGTGAACTAGTATTGCCAGCACCTTCAGCTGTGCAAACTACTTCGTTGATTTCATTGAAAATATTACTAAACTCAGAGATGAAAAAGGTAACTACTTCGTTAGCTAGTGACTGATCTCGAAGACCTTGGTACGTGTCGACACACACTCGAAAGATATTGGGGGCAAAAACAATTCCTAAAATATGACATAATAAATTAATTGTTTCAGTTTTACACTTTAAATGAATATTTTAAATAAAATTAATTAGTACCTAGGTTAGAAGAATTCATGCGATTCTCATCGTTGCGCTGAGCTATTCGGTGCAAAAAGCGAATTAAGTAGCGAAGCGTATAATAGTTTTCGTCTGGCAATTGTGAGATGAGAGCTTTAAGACTAAGCACACAAGTTTCATGATCATTTTTCAATGCTTTAGTTAGAACAACAAACAAAAATTAGTTTAAATTAAAATTTAAAATATGTTGAATATGCACTTACATCGAATGACATCGAGAAATTGTGCACCATTAGGTATAAGGGGTTGTGGTAATTCACGTAAAAACTGCTTGAGAAGTGTAGCAGCCGATGCTAGGTCACCTTCTGCTTCAAGTGGAGCATCACCTGTCAAGTCAAACGAATGTTTCAACTTGTCCACCAGTTTAGCGTTGCCATTAATGCGAAATAAGCCTTCTTGAGTCAAACCACCGTTGCTTTCGATGTAGTTGCAGAGTCGAGTCACAATATAAGGTATCAAGCAAGGCACACTGGGGCCACCAGCCGAAGAATTGGAAGATGTTGTCGAAGAAGATGATGTGCCCGAAGAAGGTGATGCCACCATGGACGAGGACATAGAGGAATTAAAATAGTCCTCGTGCGAGTTATGGTGTGAGTAGTGACCACTGCTTGTTTCATTGATGCTCCCCATGCTGCTACTATTGCTGGGAGCACTGGTTAAACATCCTGGGCAAACTTGACCCAAGATGTGAGCGGCCTTCTGATGAGGCACTACCACATGCTCGGTGTCACGCACATGACATTCTTCAGCAAAGTGCTGCTGTGAGTGTTGCTGGTGGTGTGGATGTTGGTGGTGTGAAAGCGACTCTAGCGAAACACCAAAGGTCTTCATTGAAGAAGTGGTGGAGCTGCCGAGGGCAGGTGACCACGATGGCGAGCTGGACGAGGAGGAAGAGGGTGCCACTTGCTTCCCATGGTGTTGTTCATCATGGTGTCCGCTGCACAGTGGACCGTGGTGTGAAGCGTTACGTCGTCTCAACAAAGGCGAGCTCAATAATTTGCGCATCCGTTCGATGCGACTTTCAGGCCCACAGATGTCGAGACTCTTCAAAGTACATAACGTGAGCACAACGCACATCTAAGAGATCATAATTGGATCTTACCTTAGAACTGGGATTATATTCATGGTTCAAATCGGTAGATGTGGTTAGATCGCCAGCGTTAAGGCATACCTCCGATGAAGAAGAGGGTCCAAATGGGATGGATGTGTCCACCGAAGTAGAAATCCGACGAATACGAGCCTTCATGGTGATATCACTTGATTTTTATTGAAGAATGTCTTCCTCACTCATTCACAAGCACTTCTTAACACCCATTCTACATTGTTTTAAACTTGAAGATATTCCAACTGCGAAATTAGGTTAGAAACAAATTATTAAATAAAAATATTATTTATAAAAATAATTATTAACAACTAAAAAATGTTTGATTTAGTTAATAAATTAACAATTCCATTTTTTGATCTAGAATAAACAAAATGAGTTGAGTGATAAGTAGCAAAAAAGGATTCTAATAGAACAAGTGAACAAGTGCTACTTCGATATTCATTCATCTGATAGTCAGATCTGTCTCACTGAGCATGAGCAAACCAACAAACGAGTGTATACTCAGTATAGAGAATAAATTTCGATCTGAAGAAGTTATAAATGGGCCTTGAGTGCGCCAGTACCTGGTAGGGGTAGAATGCAATTGGTGCCAGCTTTCTTGCGAACAGTGATTTAAGCACCACTACCACACCCATAGAGTCAATTGAAAATTAATTTCAAATTATTCTAAATTTATAACATTTTAACATAACCTATACAGTCGGGCTTCAAGTTTTGCTCGTTTCGCTTTTCACCATGCCATTGTAAGCAGCATTATAAACTCTCCTGGGGCCTGACTGTAGAGATTCTCAGTATTGGAGTGACGCAGAAGGTGGTAGAAGACGGCTCGGGTCACATCTGAATCTCAGTGAGCGAAGCCATAATGGCTTGAGATTGAGAATGAAAATATGTAATTATGTATGTAACAAAATTATTGCCAAACATAAAACAACAGAGTTATGAAGAGCTAAATAACGTCATA